>PVIU01032550.1:0-13451 GCA_004026605.1 Ondatra zibethicus | reverse complement strand
AGTGTAATATGGCCATATGTTGTCATGTAATATGGTACAAGAGGTTAGAACATCAGCATATTAATTTTGAGGGGACAAAATTTAATCCATTAAATATGATATCATGGATTAATGATACTATTTATTTTTTAACTTCTCATCATAGAACACACACATATACCTCATCTCAGGAAAAACATAGTAGCTCTCTTCTATATCTATCTTGGTCAGTACTCTATTGCATGGAGAGACAACATAACCAAGTCAACCATTATAAAAGAAAACATTTAAATGGGGCTTGATTAAATTTCAGAGGTTTAGTCCACTATCAACATGGAAGCATGGTGGCACACAGGCAGATATGGTCTTGGAGAAGTAGCTGAGAGTTCTATATGTGGATCTCCATACAGCAGGAAGAGAGAACCTGTGGGCCGAGCTTGGGCTTTTGAAACCTCAAAGCCCAACCTCAGTGACACACTTCCTCCAGCAAGGCCACACCTGTTTTATTCAACAAGGGTACATCTCCTAATGTTTCTCAAGTAGTGCCCCTCTCTGTTGACTAAGAATTCAAAATGAGCCTATAGGAGACATTCTTATTTGAAACACCGCAATATTCTCACTTAACTTGGACTGCATGGCCAAATATGTATCTTGACTATTTTGATATGAATCTCAATCATAATATGATGTCATCTATAAATACTCAGTGTTTCTAAAGAATATAAACAATACTCCTTTATTTGGACATGGTAACCATGTAATTTAAATTAAACATAATGCAATGGGTACTTAATACCAAATATTCAGTATTCATATTATGCCAAAGTCCCATGATCATGAATGTATGTCTTTGCTATCATCTGTATTTAAGCACCAGTTGTTAATAAGAGTGTAATACCAATGAACATGCCAAAATTGATGGGGAAAAACCCATGAAGTCTTATCCATACACAAAGAACAATAAGAAACTAAGGAAAGCTGAAAATAGGTCTTTGCCCAGGGAAGAGGACACCAGTTGGTTATCCAGTACCAAATGGTAAACCCTGAGAGCATACATATAAGTAACACTGTATGAACTGAACAACTTGTATTTAGGAGTATACATATGAATATCCATATCCATATATTAATGCAATAACAATTCGTGAAAAAAGAGGTCATAAATTTGAAGGAGAGTGGGAGGGGTGTATGTGAGGGTTTGGAGGGAGGAATAGGGAGAAATGTTGTAATTATATTATAATCTCAAAAAAGTGTGTAAATAACAATGTTATGCCTTAAGAGAATGATATGCTTTGGATTTCTTTATCTCACCCCTACACCTGCATTTCATCTGTTCTACGAAGTCAAGATTATCAAGATTGATTTTATTTTTGCTTTCTTTCTTTCTTTTTTATTTTTAAAACAGTCTTATTTTACATACCAATCCCAGTTCCCTTCCCCTCCCATCCTCCTGCTCCCCTACCTTCTCCCCATCCTACCCCCATCCACTCCTCAGAGAGGGTGAGGTTTCCCATAGGGAGTCAACAAAATCAAACAGCAAGATTTTAATAACCAGCAATAAAACATTTACAACAAGCTAGATATGGTGATGTGCTCCTGAAATTCCAGTACTTAGGAGCTAGATCAGGAGATTAAGGTCATCTTCAGCTATGTAGCAAACTCAAGAGCAGCCTGGGCTAAGTGAGAATTCATTTCAAAAAATAAAAATTAATTTAATTTTATTTTTTTAAAAAACAAGCCATCTGTTTTCATTTTACATACCAATCCCAGATAAATAAAATCTTAACCCTCAGAAAATTTGTGAATATTCTTGACTACACATAGGTGATGAGAGCTGAGTCTGGAATTCCAGTTTGAGTCCATCTTGTAGCCCGCTCTGTTTTCCTCTCTTCTAGAGGCACACCTTCTCATTTCCATTTCATTTTCAGTACACTATGTTTTCTCTGGAAGTAAAGAAGGAATTAATGTAACCAAGGCAGAAAAAGCAGCTATAAAGGAGAACCAAACCCAATTTGGAGATTGTGTACATACTTCATTTCCTTAGAGCTTTGGTTCCCTTAGTGCCAGCATTCCTTGATAGGAAACACTTCACAAGGTCCTCCGTTTTTTGTTCAGCTTCACTTTTTGCTGTTCAGAGGTGCCTTTGCCATGGATGTTTACCTGTGTGTACTCTTGTCCAACTCTGGAACCTGATTTGAAAACCTGTTTTCTTTTTAAAATCATTTCTTCCTATTAAGACTTTAATTGATTTAACCTTGAGAAGTCCTACTTCAAGAAGATGCCCCTAGACTTTGCTCCCTTTGGTACTTTGTTCCGAATAATTTCAGATTCAAGCATTTCTCTGTAAAGGCTATTAAGTTTCCAACTTCTATACTGGGGAATAACATGATATCATAGTAGATTTATCATTAAAAGTTATTTGTTGATAGTCCTGGGCCTCCTTTAGCTGTCTCTGAGTTCACACCTTTTTGGCTCAGACAAAAAAAAAAAGAAAAGAAAAGAAAAGAATTAAGTATCAATGTCTTTTTGTCTGAAACCAAAAGGAATTAAGATTATTTGTCATCAAAGTGTTGCACAAAACTAGGGTACAGTGTTGTAGTGAGCAGTGTAAACAAAGCTGTTTAATAAATACTAAAACTTTGGAATCCATGTTTGATTTTTGCCATGAGAACTATCTTTTAAATATTGTATGTAGATTCATCTATAAAAGTTTTTTTGAAAAGGAAAAGAAAAATTTTTGTTTTCTTTATCAAGTTCTCAGAAAACTACCATGTTATATAATTACTGCACAAGGTTTTCTTACTCTATCTGTATGTATTCCTTATTACACAGTTCAGTTAATGATATAAACCTGTGGGAAGATTTTGTTCAATTGCCATAGGCTTTTAATGATATTTTTTACATTTTTTGTTCAGAAGAATGATGGACTGCTGTGTAAATACTGACATTTGGTGGTATTATTTCACATAAGCTAACTAGGCCAAAAACATTCTTCAGTTATTTAAAAAAATCATTGATTTTCATAAGATAAATATTAAATGATGCTTTATATTGCATTTTCTTGTACAGATTATATTACCTTTGAGTAAAAAACAGGATCCATTTGATGAGAAAACACATGAGCACAATAGAATTGATTGTTCAAGTGATTGAGACAGAAAGATGAGAGAGAAATTTGTAGGCAAATCATAGGATATTCAGATAATGAGACTGAGATAGAAGATGGGTTTTTAGGTATTTTTAAAGGCAAACCTGACATGAGGAATAGCATTTGATGCAACTCAGGTAATGCTGTATTTTCAAATACATTATACTTGGAGTCAGGAAAGACTGCACATTTCTAAAGGAAAAATCTGTAGAAAAGAAGTAGGGGAGCAAGCACAGTGTTTGTCAGTAGGAACATGACGAGAGTGCCTAGAGGTGTGGTTCAGAGGTTAAGGGCTCATCCACAAGAGCCAGCTTTAATTGCTAGAATCCCCACAGCATTTCACAATTGTCTGGAAAACTCTATTTCCAGGAGATACAGCACCCTCTTCTGGCCCCCAAGAGCTTTGCACACATGTGATGCACAGATATGCATGGAAGGTAAACACCCATAGACTCAATTTTTTAATTAAAAAAAAGAGGGCAATGACAAGAGCAATAATTCAGGAAGGTCAAACAGATTTTTTTTTTGTCTTTTTTGAGATGGGGTTTCTCTGTAGCTGTGGAGCCTGTCCTGGGAACTCGCTCTTGTAAATCAGGCTGGCCTAGAACTCACAGAGATCCGCCTGCCTCTGTCTCCTGAGTGCACCACCACCGCCCGGCCAGACAGGAATGTTTAATAAAAATATTTTTCTCAAGAAAGATAAATTAAAATAAATTTGAAAGTTGACATACTGATAAAAATCATTTCAAGATGCGGATTACAAAAGTTTGAAGTAATTCACAGTAGTACAGAGGCTAAGCAACCAAGACAACAAAAAACTTATTAAATTGATGGCAAGTTCTTTTATTTTTGAATACTAATGTGAAAAACTTCCTTTTAAATTGTTATCTGTTAGTATATAGAAACACAATCATTTTTTGCATTGATATTTTTTTCTTAATAGTTGCTGGGTTTCATTTCAATTTTATTAGATTGTTTTCAGAAAAACTTTCTTTCCAAGCAAAATGTACTGAAACTATAGAATAGTCAAATATCACTCCCCTTTTCCACTCTTCTGCTTCCCTACCACCAACATTTACATCTGTACAATTCATTTTGTAATCATGCAGAATCATTTGTCACATCAGAATCAAACATTGTAACTTAATCAAGAGTTTACTCTATTTGTTTCAATTCTGTGGGTTTTGAGGTATGCATATTAATCAAGCCAGGTATCGTGGCACCTGCCCTCAATTCCAGCACTTAGGAGGCAGAAGCTAGTGAATCTCTGTGAGTTTAAGAGCAGCATAGTGAGACCCTGCTGCCAAAAAAAATTAAAAAAAGGATAAATAAGGTTTATATCTCCCATTATCCTGCTGTGCAGAGTCTTACTCTCTTAAATACTCACTGCACTGCTCAGTTTCTCCCCCACACTGCTTTCTTTATCACTAAACCTGGAAAACTACTGGTCCTTTTTTTTTTTTTACTGTAGTTGTGGTTTTGGCTTTTCTAGAAAAACATCTAGCAGAACATACACCAACCAGTGTGTTCAGAGTTTTTTCTTTTACTCAGTAATATACTGCTGTCATGCCCTATCATGGGTTGTGGGGACAATTTCTCTTGTTGCTGAATAATGTTCTAATACCTGAATTACCAGTTTATTTATTATTAATGATTTTATTTTATTGCAATATATTACATGTACAAAGATGTTTATTTCTTCAAAGTACTATAAGTTATGAATAATCTGTCACAAACATTCGTTTGGAGAGTGTTTTGTAATGATGTAAACTTTCAACTCATTTGGGTAAATTGTAGTGAGTATTAAGGAAAAGTTAATTATATGACAAACTACCAAGCTTGCTTCTAATGCTGATACGCAACTTTCCACCTCTATAAGCAATGGATAAGTCTCTGTTGTTCCATAGCTTTTCCAATCTTTGAAATTGTCAATATTTTGGGTTGTAAACATGATATAGATATGAATAATTTGCACTGGTATGGATTTTGCTTTATTGATACAAATTTAAGGTGAATCTTGTTATATATGTATATTTCTATTCTTGATTAAGGTATTGTGATTATGCAGTTCATTTAAAAAATGTAATGTATAATTAAGAACTATAGGTTGTTAATGGATAATCATCTATAATAGTCAAGTTTGTAGTCATGTTAGTTAGATTTTCTAGATATATAGAGATATATTCAGTTAAATGGGCATTCTTCATATTTTTCAAAGACTACAGAATATGGCATTTTAAATCTTTTAATAACTTAGGACTTGTCATGACAATGAGACACGTCTGTTCCTGGCAGCACCAGCTACTTCAAGAGGAAGATGGGCATCGAAAAGGCTCCTTAGCCATTTGGGCAAGAAAGTGCTCTTGCCTGTACTGTTGCATAAACTGGACACGAAGAACCTGCAGAGAGAGGACTGCTGAACTTACCTAAAGGTGAGATGATCCTTCTGGGTTCCTGTTTCATGAAAGAGTCTGTGAGACATTCTGCAGGATACAGAAGAAAGTGACTGAACTGTTTTTGAATTTTCCTGCTTCATGGGAATATCTGCTGGATACTATGGGCCTGTGGCTGAAAATGGATGCTCCAACGTTAGAGAAGAACTTTGGTTGACTGTCCAGGCAGCGAGAGGTCTCTGTCATTTCTGGAGTTTTGGAAGTTGCTTACTTCTTGTTTACTTAGGTAATATTATATCCTTCTGGAGTCTTTGATGGAGTTGAAGAATATAGTTCTTCCTGTGTTATGCTAAAAGATAAAATAGATATAAATAATGTAACCGTAATTATTGCTTGATAATTGTTTTGTTATATGTAATTTTACTATGTTAAAGTGAAAGCCTTTCTTTTTTGTTTAAACAGAAAAAAGGGAAATGGTGTAGGAAGTTCTTCTGTATTTGTGTTGCTTTCATTGGTGAATAAAGAAAACTGCCTTGGCCTTTTGATGGGGCAGAAATCAGGTAGTCAAAGTAGACAGAACGGAATGCTGGGAAGAAGGCAGTGTGGCAGACGCCATGGTTCTCCTGCCCAAGACTGACGCTGGTTAGAAGCTTTTCCGGTAAGCCATGACCTCGTGGTGAACACAGATTAATAGAAATGGGTTAGATCAAGAGTGAGAGTTGGCCAATAAGAGGCTAGATATAATGGGTCAGGCAGTAATTTAATTAATGCAATCTCTGTGTGGTTATTTCGTGTGTAAGCTAGCCAGACGCCCGGACCAAAAGCAGGCCCTCTCTCCAGCAGTGGGACACAGCCAAGTTTGGCGGGGACGACAAGCAGCCCTCTCTCCTCATTACTACATGAACATTCCACCAAAAGTGAGGAAGATAAAAGTTGAATTTGTATGTGTATGTATTATTGTTTGTGGTTGTTTCACACTGACTGGTCATTTCCAGGTGAAGTGTAAAAAACTCTACCCTGGTGGAAGTAACATGAAGCCAAGTCCAGCTGCACTCCATCACTTGATATATATTAACCTATATATTGTATTCAGGGTAGGACAAATTCTCTTTTTTAGTACTTATTTAACTATGTCATTTTTCCTGGAAAGTGAGACAACTTCATATGAAAATGAGTGTGGAAACTTGAAACTTTATAAAGCAAAAATTAAAGTTGCTTTTCATGCTGGAGAAAATTCATGACTTTGTTTATACACATTCTGTTCTGTTTGTCTTTAGCTGAGAACTAGACAGAAAAAAACCACCTCTAAAGAGATAAGACAATGTCTATTTAGCCCAAAGTCTTTCTTTGTATTACTTCATCTGAATGGATCAGTTACCCCAAACCAACAAATCAATATAAAAATCTATCTGTGTACTGTGATTTCTCATAGGATTGCAAGTAAAATCAAACACAAAATAATGGGAAAGAGATAAGGTTGTATCCAATATACACAAAGTGGAATAGGAAAACCTCAAAAAGCAGAGCACAAAAAAGCTACAAATTATATTACAAAGCATATCAAAAGAAAAAAATCGTTGAAATAAAAACTGGAGGCTTAGAACAAAAATAGCATAAACAGGAAGTATGAAATCCACATAAGAAGCTTTAACAAAGACAATGACAAAAATAGAAAATTTTAACAAAATTCTGAGAAAACAAATGGAAAATTTGAAATTGATCTTACATTGTGGCTAAAATCATTCTGGAAAATGTGGCTGTCTCAACCACGTTCAAATCTGATTCACACTTTCTCCTTTCAGGCAACCCTTATTGCACCTGTGATTATGGGACTTAATCATTAGCACTGACCAGAGGAGAGTTCAGTGCAAGTGCTAGAATCAGAGGCAGAAAATTAGTTTGTAAGAATTGTATTACATGTCTTAAAAATATAATTGAGGGTAAATACATTAAGTTTGATCTTCAGATTTCTGGTCCTGTGAATAGCTAGGACATTATTGAGCATTGAGCCCCAACCAAGCATGAAGCTCAGAACCAGGATCCTACAGAATTTGTTCTTATTGGCATCTCAAATTTCATGGCACTGTAAGCAATTTTGAGAAAAAAAAATAAGTTATCTAAGAGATGGAATCCAGAATGGATGTGAGAGGTAAAAATCAATTTATAATGCATATTAATTTGCAGAATGGCACTGTGAATAGCTCAGTTTCATTGGTGACCACTGTAGTTTGCAGTTTTTTAGAATGAGAACACTCCAGAACACATATGGAATCTGCTACACTTCAGAAGTTGAAAAGACATTTAGAAAATACATTGCTAAAAAGGTATTATGGCAAGGTGTCAGTGTGGCAAGTAAGACTTCCAAGCTTCTATCTCCAATAATTCACCTCTGGGTTAATATACATTCTGGTAAATAAAAATCTTAACTGGGAAGTAACTTGTGTATAATATATGACAATAATATTATCTTTCTAACATGAAACAGTTATTTGGGATGTTAAAACTATACATATATATAACTATATATTTAGATCTCTCTCACCATATGTATATACATACATACATATTCTCAAAGCTGTCTGCTTTGATAGATTTCTTTCTGGAATAGTAAGGGTCAAGGGCTATTACTGTGAGATCCTTAGAATCATTGCTCATAAATAGTTCATGAGTTTGAAGTTTTTTGCTTCACCAGTGTCCTTGGATTTTACTTTCAGACTCTGTAGTGATCATTATCTTTAGTGAGACTAATAATTATGATTGTATTGTTAAAATTTCTCATTCTAAACATTGCATTTCATTTTTTCCTACTTTTAAGAATAAAGGTTTAATTTTAATCTGTTCTCACAGAGAAGATTCACTTTAAAATCTATCTCTGGACTGATGTTAATAACACAGCACATACTGATGAATCAATAATTTCTTATGGTTTTCTCTAATGAGGTTCCCACAACTAAACAATGTCCCTCATAAAGAATGCTTTCTTCCAACGTAATTAATGAAAAATGATAAAGTATGCCTGGAGTTCTTTATGAAAGGAAAAATTAAACTCTAAAATTAGTTTTTTACTTCAATACAATAAAGTAAAAATAGCACCATTCTGACAGTTTTCAGGGTATGTATTTATTTTATCCATCAATCAGTTAAGAATATTGGATCTTTCTGGGCTGTGGTGGCACAAGGCTTTAATCCCAGCCCTCAGGAGGCAGTGGCAGGGGGATCTCTGAGCTTGAAACCAGCCTGGTCTACAGAACAAATTTCAGGACAGCCAGATTTACCACAGAGATGCCCTGTATTGAAAAATAATAGCAAAAACTAAAACAGGCAAATAAAGAAGCACAATATCACAGATTGTATTAATTAAATTAATATGTAATATAAAATTATAACAATTTTGCACAAACATATAAGCTATCTTATCCCATGCACCATATATGTCTATCTTATATAAGATACTTAATTTACATCATAAAATATTATCCACATATATAACAAATATATAACCTCTCAATTTGCAATAAAACTAATTAAAACAGAATATTCCTACAAGAATGACTTTTTTGACACACAATATTCAGTGCTTTCAAATAAAGTTGTATTTCTTTAACATTTGAATGGGCAAATATTTCTCACAGTATTCAATTGAACTCACAGCAATCATTGACATTGACAAGACACTTCTATGATTGATACATTTTCTTTGGTTTGAACATGTTGGAGAGTTTCCACACAGGAATTAGATCAGAAAATACATTTATCAGTTGTTTATTGATTGATAGCATATATTGATAATAGTGAATTTTTTATTATGCATTTATACTGCATCCTATCTTAAAGTATAGGAGATGTTTATAACATTCTTGATGAGTTGAAGCACTTTCTCTAAAAAAGGTAATGTTCAGAGAATGTATGGTGTTTATTGAGAATAAAATATCAGAATAAATAAGAGAAGCAAATGAAATATAGCCTGTCAAGCCTTGAAGAAATAGCAACGCTTTGCGTAGCCAGTCAACAGGCTATCAAGAAAATCTTCACCTCAGCAAGGCTACTTCTTAAATCTTGTTTCCAGTAGCACTTCTTCCCATCTTTACAATACATCCTATACAATCTGATAACTTCTAGTGTTTCACAGAGCACGTTGCAAAAAATGCAAGATTTTCTTCTCTGTAATCAAAGATGTAACATATATTAGTTCAGAACTTGCATGAACAGAACAAAAATGTGTGTTTCTGAATTCTTCAAAGCAGTTAACAATATTTACTTAAGTAGAGAAAGATTTTTTTGTTTCGTACCACAAGATCTTTGACAGTGCTTTTATTTACTGTAAAATTAAGTAAAATAAAATATAGAGAACTGACACAGAGACCACATTATTTAATAGTTTCCCTTTCTATACTCTTGATATCAATTATTCAGTAGGTTAAATGAGTTTACAGGAAACGCTATACATGCTTTCTTCTGCAGAGACTGAATATCCTGTTAGTGGTCTACAAGTACGTCCGATGACAGTTTTTTCTTTTAAATGTTAATTATACTTTTACAGGTGCAAAAAGAATCAGTAAATCATTCTTATTTCTAGTGAACAATTGTATTTTAAAAATGGCTTAAACTTTCTTCCTGTGCTGAGATCGGAGACGCACACTGGTAAGGCTGTGCCCGCCTGGCGGTAAGGTCCCTGTGGGCCTCTTTGTTCCACACGACCCTGCACCCCCCCTGCAAGATCGCCCTTTCCTCTGTGGGGCTTTGACACCCCAGCACTCTCTCTTCCTGTGCTGAGATCAGAGGCGGCTCACACTGGTGAGGTTGTGCATGCCTGGCGGTAAGGTCCCTGTGGGCCTCTTTAATCCACAGGACCCTGCACCATCACCCTACAAGATTGCCCTTTCCTCTGTGGGGCCTTGGAACAGCACTTTCTCTTCCTGTGCTGAGATCGGAGGCGCAGACTGGTAAAGTTGTGTGCACCTGGCAGTAAGGTCTCCTCGGGCATCTTTGTTCCACACAACCCTGCACGCCCGCCGGCCCCGCTGCAAGATTACCCTTTCCTCTGTGGGGCCTTGGAACCCCAGGAATCTCTCTCTTCCTGTGCCAAGATTGGACATCCAGAAGGATCGGAAGTCCAGACAGAACTTCCTCTTCCTGCACCGTGATCAGCTATCCAGAAGGGTGATTGTGTACAACCCATCCTGGGAGGTCCCCACCCACTGAGACTCCCCTGACTGAAATCAAAGGAAGAGATGGGTAGGCTTCAATCCAGAATTCCTCCAACAACCTGAAAAGCAACATGATAACACCGGA
The DNA here is from genome assembly GCA_004026605.1 of Ondatra zibethicus. Taxonomy (NCBI): domain Eukaryota; kingdom Metazoa; phylum Chordata; class Mammalia; order Rodentia; family Cricetidae; genus Ondatra; species Ondatra zibethicus. Next base: position 2,639 of record PVIU01032550.1, on the reverse strand, counting down.
AACCAACGGGTACTCAACAGGAAAACCTGAGCAACCTAACCCAGAAGAAGTAGAAGAAATCGACTTTAAATGGAACTATATGAAAGTGATAGAGACCTTTAAAGAAGAGGTGAAAAACTCCTTTGAAGAAAGGGATGAGAAAACTGACAAAAAGTTAGAAGAAATGAATAAGTTCCTCAAAGATACCCTAGAAAACCAAGAAAAAGCAATCTAACAGGTAATGGAAACAGTTCAAGACTTAAAAACTGAAATGGAGGCAATGAAGAAAACACAAACCAAGGGAAGGCTGGAGATGAAATATCTGGGTAAACGAACAGGAACAGCAGAGACAAGTATAACCAACAGAATATAAGAAATAGAAGAAAGAATCTCAGATGCTGAAGATACAATAGAGGAAATAAACTCATTGATCAAAGAAAACAACAAATCCAACAAATTCTTAACACAAAACACCCAGGAAATCTGGGACACCATAAAAAGACCAAACCTAAGAATAATAGGGGTAGAAGAAGAAGAAGCACAGCTCAAAGGCCCAGAAAATATATTCAACAAAATTATAGAAGAAAACTTTCCCAATCTAAAGATGGATATGCCTATGAAGGTACAAGAAGCATAGAGAACACCAAATAGATTGGATCAAAAAAGGACATCCCCTCGCCATATAATAATCAAAACACGAAACATACAGAATAAAGGAAGATTACTAAGAGCTGCAAAGGAAAAAGGCCAAGTAACATATAAAGGTAAACCTATCAGAATTACACCTGACTTCTCTATGGAAACCATGAAAGCCAGAAGGTCAAGGATAGACGTGCTGCAGACACTAAGAGACCATGGATGCAAGCAAGACTACTATACCCAGCAAAGCTTTCATTCACCATCGAGGGAGAAAACAAGGTATTTCAGGATAAAAACAAATTTAAGCAATACATAGCCACAAACCCAGCCTTACAGAAAATACTAGAAGGAAAACTACATCTAAAGGAAGAAAGCAACACCCATAATAACACAGACATCTAACAGCCCTCCACTAGCACAACTCAAAGAAGGGAAACACACAAACTCTACAACCCTACAAAAAAACCAAAGTTAATAACCTTTGGTCATTAATATCACTTAATATCAATGGACTCAATTCACATATAAAAAGGCACAGGTTAAGAGAATGGATATTAAAACAGGATCCAACATTCTATTGTTTACAAGAAACACACCTCAACCACAAAGAGATACATTATCTCAGAGTAAAGGGTTGGGAAAAGGTTTTTCAATCAAACGGCCCTAAGAAACAAGCAGGTGTGGCTATACTAATATTGAACAAAATCGACTTCAAACTAAAATCAATCAGAAGAGATGGAGATGGACATTTTATACTCTTAAACGGAATAATCCATCAGGATGAAGTCTCAATCCTGAATATATATGCCGCTAATATAAAAGCATCCACATATGTAAAGGAAACATTACTAGAACTCAAAGCACACATCAAACCCCACACGCTAATAGTAGGAGATTTCAACACTCCTCTCTCACAAATGGACAGGTCAACCAGACAGAAACTTAACAGAGAAATAAGAGAACTAACAGATGTAATAAATCAAATGGACATAATAGCCATCTATAGAACATTCCAACCCAACAGGAAAGAATATACATTCTTTTAAGCATCTCATGGAACATTCTCGAAAATTGATCACATACTCGGTAATTAAGCAAACATCCACAGATACAAACAAATTGAGGTAACCACCTGTGTCTTATCGGATCATCATGGAGTAAAGTTAGAATGTAAAAACGACTCCACCCCCAGAAAGTCTACAAACTCATGGAAACTGAACAGTAAACTACTGAACCCCTCCTGGGTCAAGGAAGAAATAAAGAAAGAAATTAAAGTCTTCCTTGAATTCAATGAAAATAAAAAACATACACTAATCTATGGGACACTATGAAAGCAGTGCTAAGAGGAAAGTTCATAGCACATAGTGTCCACATAAAGAAAACGGAGAAAGCACAATTAGAGATTTAACAGCACACCTAAAAGCTCTAGAAAAATAAAGAAGCAGACTTACCCAGGAGAAGTAGAAGACTAGAAATAATCAAACTGAGGGCTGAAATCCACAAAATAGAGACGCAGAAAACAATCCAAAGAATCAATGAAACAAAGAGCTGGTTTTTGAGAAAATCAACAAGATCGACAAACCCCTATGCAAACTAATCAAAAGGCAGAGAGAGAACACTCATATTAACAAGATCTGGAATGAAAAGGGGGACATAACAACAGACACTGAGGAAATTCAAAGAATCATTAGGTCTTACTACAAAAGCCTGTATGACACAAAATTGGAAAATGTAAAAGAAACGGACAGTGTTTTAGATAAATTCCATATACCGAAATTAAATCAAGACCAGGTGAACAATTTAAATAGACTTATAAGTTGCAAGGAAATAGAAGCTGTCATCAAAAACCTCCCAACCAAAAAAAGCCCAGGACCAGATGGTTTTAACGCAGAATTCTACCAAAACTTCCAAGAAGAGCTAATACCTATACTCCTTAAGGTGTTTCACATAATAGAAACAGAAGGGTCATTGCCAAACTCTTTTTATGAAGCTACAGTTACCCTGATACCAAAACCGCACAA
>PVIU01032549.1:0-13451 GCA_004026605.1 Ondatra zibethicus | reverse complement strand
GATCATATGCTCATTCAGTCCCAGGCCAGGTGGATTGGTGTGCTCCCATTAGTTCAGGCACACTGTCTCAGTAGGTGGACCAGCCCCTCACGGTCCTAACTTCCTAACTCATCTTCTCCCACCTTCTGCTCTTCACCTGCACCTTGGGGGCTCAATCCATTGCTCTGATGTGATTGTGGGTCTCTGTCTCTATCAAGGATTTTTCTTCCAACTTAACTATTACTCTTGATGCCTATCTCCAAATCTCTACTCTTCTTCTACAATAGGAATTATCTATTCATGTGTCAGTATACCCTCCAGGTACTTATGATGTCAATTTTAAGAAGAATTGAACTAGAGTACCACACCTGGACTCCTCAATACATATGACTCCAATGTGAAATTGGCATTTAGGAGGACAATGTGTTTCTTCCAGAATGCTCTCAGTCACTGATGGAAAATATGATCACTTGACATGAATAGGAATGTCTTCATTTGACTTTTAAGAAAAACTGAACAAGATATGACATCCAGTTTCCTGCAAGAGTAATTGTCCATGCACAATTAATAATAATAACTAAGAGGAAAATCATTCAAGAGAAAAAGGAACTACTTACATTAGGGAATGAAGTAAATGCATTTTGTGAAACATTTCACTGATGTCAAGAGATGGGTGAAGTAGAAGTTTAATTTTTTTTAAAAAAAAAACTACCCACTGATGCTGAATAAAGTATTTAACACTTATGTGAATCAGAATATATGCAATTCTTCAAAGACTCAAGAATAGCTATTGTTTTCATGTTTGATGAATTATCAACTGGCCAGCACATGATCTCTGGTAATGACCACAAGATACATGAAGATATACTGAAGTCACTATGTGTGTTTTGAGGTCTTTGAGATCATCAGTGCTACATGGAAAGTACAAATGACTGAATTAGAGATCATTGTGATTGACTTCATGTGTATGTTTCATCCCCCAGTTCATATAATGTGGGCAAATTTTCTCTGCCCAACTAAAACACCACAGAGACTTCTTGCTCCCCAGTTGATGGGGAGACAGAATTGGTTCTTTCCATTTTCTCACCAGGAAGGAATGGAATATATTTCCCCAGGTAGATTGCCACGTGTCGGTGGAAAAAAAGCCGAAGGTGTTTCCGGAACCTCTCGCCAACAAAGGCATAGATGATTGGGTTGATACAGCAGTGGGTGTAGGCAATCACCTCAGTCACCTGCATGGCCAGGTCCAGGTGTTTGCTCTGTTGACAGCTGTTCTCCAAAAATGTGCTGTGAAAAGCAGAGATAAGAAGAACTAGGTTGTATGGGGTCCAAAAAATAAAAAAGACTATCATGACAACAAAAATAAGCCGGATGGCCTTGTGCTTTTTTTTATTGGGGCATCTCAGCAGAGTTTTAATGATTCCTGAGTAGCAGATAACCATAATGAGGAGAGGGAGAACTAGACCAAAGATATTCATTCTCAGAGCATGGAAACGCTTCCAGCTGTCTTCTTCACCCTCTGGATAATGGGGACCACAGAAATGCTCTTCAAAGTTGTCTTGGGACTCATAGAAGATAAATTCAGGGAATGCAGCCAGCCCTGCCAGTCCCCAGGTAATGATGCTGGTGATGGTAGCAAAAGTCACAGTCCGGGTTCTAAGGGCAAACACAGCATGAACAATGGCCAGGTACCTATCAATTGTCAGCAGGATGATGAAAAAGATCTCACTGTACAAGGCAAGGTAATAAAACCCAGAGATCACTTTACACATGTGATGGCCAAAACCCCATTCATTCCACATAACATAATGAATCCAGAATGGAATGGTGAAGAGAAAGAGCAGGTCAGAAATTGTCAAGTTGAGCAGGTAGATATTAGCCATAATTTGGAGCTTCCTGTACTTTATGAGGATCAGCACAACCACCATGTTGCCCAGGAGGCCAATGATGAATACCAGGGAGTACAGTGGAGGTAGGAGCCATGACCCCAGCTCTTTGATGCTGATTTTTTCACAGGGCGTTGCCCACTCATATTCATAGGGTGTGGTCCCAAAGCTTTCAGCCATGTTCTTGGTTTCATTTATGTGGAATGCCATTCCACTGGTCTCTGTAATAAAAAAAATTTAAAAAATAACTATGTGAAACATACTAGTTGATTATTCAGTGAAGAAACTCATGTTAAAATTTGTTTAGTATGTATTTTAAAAGATATATCTGAATGATCTGAGTAGGGATCAGGAGGAGAAATTCTGCAGTTCTCAAAGTGATCATGATTCATGACAGAAAAGGAAACAGAAATGCTGTGGCTGGTTGTAAAGAATGGGACTGTTAATTTCTGAAAGTAATTGAAGGAGGAAATTTAAAGTTTTGAACTGAGGAATGAAAAGAATAATAATGATGATATGACCCATTTATACATGTAATTATTATTACTACTGCATATTTTAACACATTTTAGAATTTTTATTTTATATATTATGACTTTCAAAATCACTATCTTCATATAAATTGCAAAATGTTTGTGGTATTAGTAATAATAACCACTTGTCTTGGGTCCTTTGATTAACATGCCCAAAACACTTAATGGGGAAACTGAATCTTACTGAAACAGTTATTTATCTGAAATTCTCTAATAAGGAAGTATAAAAGTTTGATAGAGTTTTAGTTTCTCTCCATATTACATAATATATATGTAATATATATTATATATGCAATCCTCTTGTCAGTAATTTAATATAGTCATTTTAAATTTAGCTATTAATGATTTAGCTATTATTATTATGATTATTGAGTAAGTACAATTTTAAGCAGCATTTTCCTCAGTGGCTCTCTTTTCTCTGGCTCTTGGTGGTATTAAGGTAAGTAATGATATTCCAAGAGCTTCTCTTTCACTAAAGAGGTGGTGAGCTAGTGGGTATAGGAAAGGGATTATCTAAAACAGCTTATTTTTTAGACAAGGAGCTGGAGGACCAGTGCCTGACTTCCTACAGACTACTGATTCCATCAGAAAAGAAAAAAAAAAGCAGACAAGCAGAAATCTCATGAATGACAATAAATCCATGCTGTGTTTATTCAAAAAGAGTCCCACTAATCTTCTCCTGGCTAAGAGGAAGGGGAAGTGTGAGGACATGAATAAGTTGGGATGGTCACCTAACTTACTTCTCTGAGGATGGTTTGGATAGATTGTCTTCCAATAAACCTGCTTGCTAGGTGAACAGTGATTTGGCCCCAGATTTACTGATAACTGATGGTTCTCACACTGTGAGACAAAAACTCTCACTAGGAAAGGCCTCTTCCTTATTTGGGTATTACCTGGAAGACTCAAAGGAAACTGCCACAAAATCAACTTTTTCATTTTTCCCTGTCCAATCATATCTGTGTCGGAAGCCTCAAAGATAGGTTCTTTTAATTGAGAAGTACAATATCTGAACAAAATAAGTTTTGGAGTATCTCCAGACATCAGGGACACAATGAGAAATTCCAGGGCTTACAAATTACAATCTTTTGAGGACACTGTTTAGTTTTTTGAACCCATGTTTGTTTTGTCATATGTTCTTTTTAATTATTTTTAGAGCAAACTATTATCTTAAAATTAATTTATGTAAATTTTTTTACTTTGCAAAGAAATGTTCTCATCTAAAATATATTCTCTCATGCATTAATTTTTGTATTTTCTTAATTATTTATTGATTCCTCTCTGAATTGTTTTCTTTTCCTAATTTTAAGCTTTGAAGTAATGCTTTAAGAAATCTACAAAGTAGACAAAATTATCTTTCAATAGAAGAACATATTAAAACTGCTTTTCCATTAAGGTCACATTTTTTAATTTTTGCATGTGGAAATGCTTAAATTAAGATGAATTTTAAGTTTTTAGTAATCCCAATTTATAATAAAGGTACAGGAAGAAAGTAATTTTAAATTATGTGCCATATATCAATAATTTAGCACTATAATCAGCCATATTTATTAATAGACCCAGGTATATTTTCTTTTGGTAGAATTTATAATTCATATTTAGGAATGATGACTTTCTATCTTAATTAAAAGTAACTCATGTTTCATAAAATTTTATTTTAAATTACATAAAAAGTACACTTAAAAACCTTTACATTTAAATTTATCTAGTTTATTTACTTTTAACAACTATTTTAGACTTTTCATGTAAACAGAGTATGCAAATATAGCCAGTACTTTAACTTATTTCTTCACCAAAAGAGAACTCCAAAAGTTGATATACTTGATATATGGAAAATAATACACATTTTAAGTTAAATATCTAATAGGTAAATTCATTCAATCCAGACTGGCCTATTAGCCTAGGCAAAATATATGCTAATAATTTAAGAATATCTTTTTAGTTTTTTCTTACCTTCAAATTTGTTGGTCAAATGTATTTTTTGTTTAAGTCACATGAATTATAAAGTGTTTGAGCTCATTTGCCAGGTTTAGTTTATGTGCACAGCACTCACCTACATCTGCCATGCAAACAACATAAAGTATAAACATGCCACCATATGCACATGCATATGAAAATTCACAAGATACATTTTTCTTTTTCATGCAAACTTATGTGTTATCATTTTATATGTGTGTGCACTTTCATGAGTTTATGTGTACTGTACATGTACAGGAACCTGAGGAGGTCAGAAGAAGACATCAGGTTCCCTGGAACTACAGTTACACGTAGTGGTGACCTGCCACAAGGATGCTGGGAACCAAACACAGGCCTTCTGCAACAAGCACTATTAAGTGCTGAGCCATATCTCCGGTCCCATAAAATATGTTTTAAGAACCTTGAATATTTTAAGGATTTTAATGGATTTATCATCTGTCAGTTCTTTTGACTGTTGCTCCATAGATCTATGCAATCTTTAACTTTAATTGTGTTCTTCTAAAGGTCTGGCTTTCAGCTGAAACAAAGTATAAAATGTATCTCACAAGTTGAGTTCACAATCTAAGCATAATTTTTAAATGCCTACTCTAAAATAACAATTAAAACATAGTACAGAAACTATGTAAACCACTTACCTAGAGATCTACTTCATTATCAAATGCTGTGGATTTCAACATGTTATATTTTTTAAAAAGTAAGTTTGTAATTTGTTTGTTTACTTATGTAATTCTGGAGACTGAATCCAAGACATTCAGTATAAGGCAAATACCAATACACAGAGCTACATCCTTGGCACTATGCTAGACTTCTACAGAACTGGCAACACAATAGGTTTCTTTTTTTTTAATTTATGGTGAAAAAGTGTATATTTAGAATTAGTCAGCTGGACTCAGTTTAAATGATCCCAATTTTGTTGGCAACATTCAGAGCATCCTAATCAGGAACCAACCGAACATACGCCTTCTTCTCTCTGCCGGGCCTTATGAGGGTGCTGACTTTGGCCACATCAGTGTCGTAGAGTTTCTTCACAGCCTGTGTGATCTGGTGCTTGTTGACCTTGACATCCACAATGACCACAGTGTGCTGTTGTCTTCTATCTTCTTCATGGCTGACTCGGTGGTCAGGGGGAGTTTGAATATGGCATAGTGGTCAAGCTTGTTCCTCCTGGGAGCACTCTTCCGGGGGTATTTGGGCTGCCTTCATAGCCACAGGGTCTTGGGCCGCTGAAAGGTGGGTGATGTGCGGATCTTCTTTTTGTGGCTGTGGACGCCTTTCAGCACTGCCTTCTTGGCTTTCAAGGCCTTCGCTTTAGCTTTGGCTTTGGGAGGGGCAGGAGCTTCCTTCTTTGCTTTCGACTCCATCTTGGTGAAAAGGGCCACAATAGGTTTCTTTGCACGGCATCTCTGTTCATACTGGCAGTACACTGTGCTATGGTGTTGTAAAAGCTATGGAATCACTAAATAAAAGGAATTTTTGGGTCCGTCACCATTCTACGGGACCACACTTGTACATTCTGTCACCACCGATTAAAAAAAACAGTGTGCCAGGCATGACTACATAGTTTGTGTGTTTTTTAAAAAACTATGTTAATTATTTGCTTATTTTATTGATATTTTACACGCATGTATGTCTCTGTGAGATTGACAGATCCCCTGGAACTGGTGTTACAGACAGTTGTGGACTGCTATATGGTTGCTAGGAATTGAACCCAGGTCCTCTGGGAAAGCAGCCGGTGCTAATTAAGTGCTGAGCCACCTCTCTAGCCCCGACTACATAGTTTGTTAAAGATCCTTGAAAACCATCCAATCCAAACAAAATTATCTTCCTCCAAGGAAAGAGTAACTCTTCCATCCCTCTTATTTCTTAAAAACAAGATGTAAATCATCCATGTGGAAAGAATATTATATACCTAAAGATTTTTTAATATTTTTGTACTCAAGAATGTAAAGTTGAGGAGCTCTACACAAATTATTGAGCTCTGGATCATTTAAAAAATGTGATAAGTTAGAGATAAAATTTTGTTCCCATACAAATAGATGCTTGTATCTGTCTACAAACATGCCACATGTCATATTAAAAATTAGAATCGTAAGAAGTATATGCAATAGTGAGTTTCCCCATTTTTCTGGAAATTAAAGTTAGTAAAGGTCAAGAATTTTTGTTCAGTGTTGGGAATGGAATTCAGGGAATAGAACATGATAAGAACTCTACCACTGAGTTGTATCCTTAGCCAAGATGAATAATTATAGTTCATATTTCTAACTAAAATTGCAAAAAAAAATGGTAATGGAAACAGGTTTGTACATGTGTCAGGAAGATAAGTTACATTGTGGGTAAGGTAAATGGTGCAGTTTAAGGATGTGCTCTTGTGGAGAAAATGAATCATTTTATTCTGTTTTGAAGGTTATTTTGAAAATTATTTCAAAATAAGGAGTAAAGAAGATAAAAATTATATGGACATAAATGGGTGTGGGGAGGGAATGAGAAAGTGAGACAGAGACAAGACGGAACAGAGACAGAGACTCGGGGCTGAGTTGCCTTAAATTGGATTGATTTTAGGAAACTTTATGCCTTCATATCAAAATCATACAAGTGCAAAACTAGATTTTGGTCTTTTTTTCTTCCTTCTGTCCTTTAAAACTATTGTCTATATCTATCCATCTATATATGATTGTTAGTCTGCTCTCAAAATGTATTTTTTTTTCAAGATGGAGTCTATATAACAACTCTGGCTGTCCTGGAACTCACTCTGTAAACCAAGCTGGCCTCGAACTCACAGAGATCCACTGGCTCTACCTCCCAAGTGCTGAGATTAAAGGCGTGTGCCACTGCTGCCTGGCTCAAAAAGTAATATTTAAAGGTTCGCTTCTTCTTTATTTTATACACTTTATTATAAAAAGCTTACAAATAAATATCACACACCAAAATTAGCCAGGTTCTCAGTCTATACATCTCAATAAACTCCTATGTAGTTACAACAGCCACTCTGAGTTACCTCTTAAGTTTCTTCTTTGTTCTTTAAAAGGAAAAAAGATTTTATGTCTCATCAAATTATTTTCTGTCTCATGTTGATTTTCTCAACATCTTTTGTCATTTTAGAAATTCAAATCATCTCTGCTGTAAGAGACAAGTCTTTTCACCTATATAACTTTGCAGATTTGTTCTGGAATTTTCAATTGTCATTTGCGTTAGATAGATGACTAAATATTGCTCTAGTGACCTGGATCCTATCCAGTCAAGTATTCTAAATCTCAAAGTGTAATCAGTTCATCTTGAGTGACTTGGCTTCACGAAGGCACCTTCCAAGGACTTTTACCAACCTCCTTCCTTGAAGATCAAAGTTGGCCATTGTCTTTTAATAGCAGGGGTTTCAAATATAGCTGATAGCTTTGATACAGACTGATGTTATTTAGGTGAACAAGATGATCATGAAGAATTTATTCTTATAGGGAAAAGATATCTGTGCTGCCAAAGTAATGTGATCAGTATGACCAAACATTGCAAGTATATTTTGCTTGCTAAGCCCAAGTGTTTCTAGTAAGCATGCTGAGAAACACTCTATGTACCATGCACATTATAATTGACAGCACAATTATATTGCACAAGATATTGCCTCCTGTTACTTAGATTCAACATGCTGATCTCTTGTGGTTTAAAATGATTTAAAATATAATTTGTAGTGGTGTCAACATAGTGGGTAAATCTTCATGATTAATTAATCATCATCCTTTTTTTCTTTTTTCTTTTTTTGTTTGTTTTTGTTTTTTTCAAGACAGGGTTTCTGTAGCTTTGGAGCCTGTTCTGGAACTAGCTCTATTGCTGAAAGAAGTTGTTCCCAATTTGCCCTTTTATAAACAATACAGCAACAAACATCTCTGTATGTTTTAAAACTTATTTCCCTAAGCTATATACCCAAGGCACATTTTCAAACTCTAATATTAATGTTTCCAAAACTCTTGATGCATTTTGCCAAATTGCTTCCAGGAAACATAACAATTATAAGTTCATAGCAGTGTAGATGGTGGTTCCAGTTTTAAAAAGCATCTATTAACATGGAAAAGAACTAAAATAAATTACTGAGCCAACTAAGTGGATATAAAGTTGTCTTATTGTTGTAATTACCATTTCATTAATTACTGAGGGATTTTTAAACTGCAATTATTAATAACTATATTTCCTTTTCTGTGTATTGACTGTTCTTAATATATTCTACTGAGCATATTTTCTCCTTTCTTATTGAGTCATAGAGTACCCACATTTCTTATGCCAGGAGAAATTACTCAGTGACAGGTTTCAGTGTAACCATTACCATCTTCTGAAAGTAGTAAGATGATCCGCTAGCCCAGTAGTTCTCAACCTTGCTAATGCTGTCACCCTTTAATACAGTCCCTCATGTTGAGACCTGAACCATAAGATTATTTTGTTGCTACTTCATAACTGTAAGTTTGCTACTGTTATTAATGTAAATGTATTTAAATATCTACAAATACTGTTGTAATATAAATATCTGATATGCAGGATATCTGATACACAATTCCCAAAGGGGTTGTGACCCACAGGTTGAGAACCACTGCTCTAGTCCCAATCTACTTGTGTACTGAAAGTCATTACTCTCTCTCAAAGCACTCACTAAAGCCATTTAACTTCTAACCTCAGCCAAATTAGGGTTTTTCAGAAGGTTAAATGAGATTTTTTTTTGTCTCTACCCTCTTACAAAGATCTACCAACAACAGCCAGCCAACCTGATCCACACATCAAGAAGACACTGAAGCAATCATCAACCAATCCATCTAGCAGACTGACTTAGAGTGAATTTTCAGTGGAAACTTTAACTATGAATTTAAATACATAATTACTTTCTATACACAAATACATGAATATATTTACATGCTAATACACATGCATGCACACAATAGATTACATTTTATGATGATCTTACAGGTCAGTATCAATAAACACTAACTACCAGGTGCAACAGTTTGGGAGTGAGGCCATCTCCATGGTTTATAATTTATAAGAAGTGCAGGCAGGTAACAAATATGTAGCATGAGTGGTTATAAAGCTCAGAGAACACAACAGATAAGTGTGTCATATATAGGTGGGAGATTGAAGGATAGGAAAGGGGGAAGCAAGAAGAAAATGGAAATATATTGCAAAATCTTTTTTCACTCTACCTCACGTTGCCTTTAAATCAATTTACACCACCCTCTTGGAAGCAAGTTAGCAAATTTCAGTATTTCTTGTCCAGAAGAGAACAAAAAGCAGAAACAATACCTGATGGATTTTGCTAAGCCTTTTATGAGTCCAGTAGTAGCTTAGGTCTCACTGATGATAAAACGGAGATAACGTTCGATCACATACACCAGTCAGGTAGTAAACAACACAGCTTCCTGTTTTAAACAGGATAGCTTCTCAGGTTTTGCAAGTTTTCAGAAAGATATCAACTTGTTACAGTTCTTCCTTTTTGTTATTTACTGTGCATACTCAGTTCTCAGTTGAGTTATCTGGGGATGGATATTGCTGACATTTAGCAGCTATCCTGCAGGCTGTTTGCCCATTTGGCACTGCTCATTTTTGATGTGAGGTGGGGGTGACAACTTCCCGATAATTATTGCGTTGACCCATGGTCAGGCTAGCAGAAAAATGATATGGGAATTTCCCCTTAAGGGAAAGATGAGAACAGCAAATTTGCCCAGCTGAAGATGATGAGGACAAGTAAAGGTTTTGACAATTTATGAAGACATGACCTTACATTTCAGCTGTGGTTGCATAGTTGCATGACCTCAGGGCAATCACTGAGTCAGCCTTGCTGGACCCTAGTTTTCTCCTCTATAATTGCAACAGACATTTCTTTCCTAAAACTGCCAAGAAGTCAATTAAGAAAAACCTGGGTAGTTTCTATGTAAAGTGCAGAGTTCAACCAATATAAAGTTTAGGTTGAATTCCACTCTGACATAGCTTCTCAGGGCTGGGAATATATCTTTCCTATGTTTTGACATCCCCAGGGACCTAGTGTGATGCTGGACACCAGACACACTCACTCATCTAATATTGATGGAAATAGTTCCTACTGTATGGTACAATCTCTGATACTGACTAATTGGACAGGTCAATGATTCGCCAAGGGATTATTAGATATGCATAAGGGGAGGGGAAAAGAAAGAGGAACAAAGAGGAAGAAAGAGACTAGAAATAAGAGAACTTAATTTTTACTATAAGGTACCTAGTGAGTTGTTGGGTGTTTTAGACTTTTCTTATCTATGTGATAAAATACCTGACAGAAACCTCTTAACAGATGAAGGATTTCTTCTGTCTCATAGTGGAGAAGGCATGGCAGAATTTACATTACCAGTCAGGAGACAAAGCTGGGGCTGGGGGAGATAAGACCTTCCAGATCGACCCCTAGCCATCCACTGGTGCCACCTATTCCCAAAAGACTCCACAACCTCCTAAAGCGTACCACTAGCTAAAGACCAAGTGCTCAGAGAAATAAGCCTGTGAGGGAAATTTCAGATTCAAACCAGAACTCGGGGACCAACATCTAATAAAATAACAAGAGTATACAAGTAGTATTAAATAATAGCTAGACAGATATTTAACTCTTTGTGATAGTTTCTTTTAACATAAACTTTCCAGAAACTAGAATCACTGAGTAGGGTGTGTCAGTTGAAAAACTGTTCTTATTTCCTTAATTGATGTGGAAGACCAACCCGAAGTGTGCTGAAACCTCCTGGTAGCAGCTCAGATATTTTAAAAGAGCATGGAAGAATCCATGTTATTTGTCTTTGTTTTTTTGGCTTTCCTTTTTTTCTGCTGAAGTAATTTACCCTGTTGCTGCTGCTCATATCAGGACCAGTTTTCCCAGGCTTCCCTCATGGACTAAGGGCCAGTGGCTCTCCAGGAACCTTCCAGGTTTTGGTGGCAGAGTGAGACTTGTGGACTGAGCAGCTAACAGGTTGATGACCTCTCCAGCATTGAGACAGCGCTGTTGGACTATTCTAACAGCTGCGGATTCTTTTACTGATATCAGACTCAGCATTCCCAGGCTTCCCTTCTTAACTAAGTACCAGCAGCTCTCCAGGACCTGCTTAAAGCCTCATGGACTGAGAAGCTACAAGGCTCAAAGCACTCTCAGTTGAGACAACTGTTACTATGTTAACATAAACTGATTCAATCCTAAGGGTCTGCTTCTCTAGAGAACCCTGGCTAATAATATACTGTTTTCATCTGTAGTGTATTTGATACAGCATATTCACACTGGCTAAATGGCTTTCCCTTTGTGACTACTTCAGTGTAAAACACAATTCTCATCTCTAAGGGACTTGTCTGTAATTTATTCTGCAGACAAATATGAGTGACCATGGCCCAGGTTCATGGGTTCAGGTCTTCATAAATAACATGTTCCAGAGAACAAATGATTTAATGAGGCTTTTATAGTTAGAGAACAAAATTAAGTCACAAGTGGAGGCACTTTTGAAATATATTGGTGGGAATGTCACAGAGGCAGCTTACAGTAAAGTGGGGAAAACTCTGCTATAAAGTCTTAGGTGCTTATAGACTGGTGGATCTAGTGATCTGTTAATAAAGTCCAAAATGTTTCTCACCCGATAGTCACAAGAATATTATGTCAGACACAAAGATGGGCAATTAATTAATTAATATTAAAGGTACTAAAGATAAGTCAAGGTGATATGACTCTAGATCTGGAACATTCTAACTCTTTACAATTATGAAATTCTAACCAATCAGTCTTGTAGATAGACTCTTTAATGTAAGTATGACTTCCTTTCTGGGAACTTCAGTTTATAGCAATAAGAGCTTATACTTTACTACTGGATGACTGGACTAAGAATCCATCATCTTTGTGTGTGAGTGTGTGTGTGTACACACACATGATGTAGGGGGTGATTATGCACATGCTTGTGTATATGTATAAAAGGCAGAGACTGATGCCGTGTGTCTTCTTCAATTGCTCTCCACCTCATTTTTTCTGACAGGGTTTTTTGCTGGACCTGGAGTTCACATGTTTGACTAGACTGACTATCCAGTGAGCTCAAGGGATCTGCCTATTTCTACCTCCTCGATGCTAGGGTTATAGGTTTATGCCACCACGCTTGGCTTTTTATGTTGGTGATGAAGATCTAAACTCAAGTCTTTGCATTTACATGAAAAACACTTTTCCAGCTGAGCCATCTCACCAGCTGCTGTGGGAACTCCTTCATCCAATAGCCTTTAAGATACTGGTCCACTTTGGGCATGGTCTCATGTACTATAACTGCAGATGCAAAGTGTGCATGGACCTCTTGGCTGCTGGATTCAGTTCCAGTTCCCAGCACACGCAGAGGACTGTGGGTTGCTACTCTTTTTGTGAGTTTATCCCCCAAGTAAATAAACCTTTGTTATACTCCATTCTGGGATATTGTGGAACTCTTTTGTATGCCAATACCCAGCCTCTCAGTCTCTCACTCCACCACTCAATAATGGAATGAACTCAGAACTATGAAACCTCTTTGTTAGAATGAAATGTATGTTTTGTAGCCATGATTCATATTTCTCATTATTCACGAGAAATACATGAGTTGGGATTATATGCTACCCTGTGTGTATCAAGTGACTCATGCCATATGTTTAAATACTAGTATAATGTACTATGTTCTGAATGAACATATGAAACACCAAATGCAAGTTCTGGGGAATTCAGAAAACATGCCCATCTGGGCAAATAGAATGGAAAGTTTTCACAACAAAGCCTCTAACACACATAGAACTTCATGTAGTAGAAAGAGGGAAAGTTTCCAGGAAAGGGTTAATAGACTTCCCACAGTCCGGAGCTAGTAGGGTTTATCCTTGTATAAGGTAATCATGCAAATTACATTAGGGATGGTTCCTGGTACAATTACTCAAAAGTCAAACACAAATGTATTCATATGTCTCTCTGTCTATACATCATTAATCCAGCCACTCATTTGTAAGATGTATATTCAGAATAAACATGGTTCCTGGTACAATTACTCAAAAGTCAAACACAAATGTATTCATATGTCTCTCTGTCTATACATCATTAATCCAGCCACTCATT
>PVIU01032548.1:0-13469 GCA_004026605.1 Ondatra zibethicus | reverse complement strand
ACGTGGGGACCCAGCCTCCTGATGATGATGGTGATAGCTGATACAGGAATTGGACCGCGGAGGCTGAACAGCTTTTAGCTCTCCAGTTGGAACAGATTGTAGCCCTCAACTCCACTCGCTTAGACCCCATTACCCTTGGTCAATTTTTAGAGTGGCTTTATTCTGCCTTCTCATTCTTTAAGGAATGGGTGGGGGTTGGCAATTTTGGATTTTTTTGCTGCCTCGGTGTCTTTCTCTGCTTTTGGTTCTTATGCGCGCTGAGCCGCAGACAGACTAGGGATAAGGCCGTCATGATTCAAGCACTTCTGGCCATTGAGCAAGGAGCCCCTGCGCAGGCTTGGATTGCCTGTTTGAAACAAGACCTCTAATCATTCAGAACCATAAAATGTCTTTTCCTCAGACAGTGCCCTTGCACTCCGCTGACTTTGGTCATTGCACGCGGAAGGGACTGTCCACAGTGCCCTTGCACTCCGCTGACTTTGGGTCATTGCACGCGGAAGGGACTGGCGTTACTGAGGCTTCGCATGGAAATGCGCACCACTCCTGGTTAATGGTGAAATCATGAGCTCGCTAACAATCAGGTGTCTACTTGGTTCTATATATTATTAGAGGGGGAAATGTTGCGGGCTGCAACATTGTTGTTGGCGACCACACGCAAAACAAGTGCTTTGCGCAAGCGCCTCTCCCGAACAGGCGATGTCAGATCTAGCCTATCCCTGACGACCTGTCAATCTGGCGCCATGAGCTGACCAATTGCTGAATGACACCTCAGAGGCGAGAGAATTTTACTATATAAGCTCGCCAGTCTCGGTGAGCTGGGTCTCCTGTCTTCAGCTGTAAGAAAGTGCCTTAATAAAGCGTGATTGAGAAGAATCCTGGTGTCCGCGTCCTTTCTGCTGGCAGACGGGGCGCGACATCCTCCCATTCCCCTACTCATCCTCCTCCCTCCCCCTCCAGCCTTAAGAGAGGGCAGGGTACCCTGCCCTGTGGGAAGTCCAAGGCCCTCTCCCCTACATCCAGGCCTAGGAAGCTGTGCATTCAAATAGACTAGGGTCCCAAAAAGCCAGTGCATGCAGTAGAAACAAGTCCCAGTGCCTTTATCAATGGCTTCTCAGTCTGCCCCCATTGTCAGCCACAATCAGAGAGTCCGGTTTGATCACACGCCTGTTCAGTCCCAGTCCAGCTGGATTTGGTGAGCTCCCATTAGATCAGGCACACTGTCTCAGTGGGTGGACCAACCCCTCCTGACTTCCTTGCTCATCTTCTCCCTCCTTCTGCTCTTCAACTGGATCTTGGGAGCTCAGTCCAGTGCTCCGATGTGGGTCTCTGTCTCTATCTCCACCTATCGCTGGACAGAGATTCTATGGTGATATTCGAGATAATTATCAGTGTGATTATGGGGCAAGGCCAGTTCAGGCCCCCTCTCCTCTGCTGCCCAAGGACCTAGCTGGGGACATCCCCATGGACACCTGGGTTCCCCTCTAGAGCCAAGTCTCTTGCCAACCCTAAAATGTGAGCCATTTTTCTGAAACTTCCTGGGATCCATCAGAGAGTCTGTGCCTTAGAATGATGATCTGACCTTGAGTCACACCTTTTATTGATTGATTGATTGATAACGGTCACCAATAGATACATCCTGAGTAAAAAGGAATTTTCTGCAATGAAGAACATTACACATCTACTCCAGGCTTAGAAGTGACTGCAATAATGTTCAATTTTTTACTGTCTCCTATTTGAAAGGAAAGTCAGCATGTTTGGGTTATAACCGAGACAGCTGTACTACACTGTTTAAACCATTTTTTAAGTTATGGAGCACTTTAGGTACCAAAGTATATACTTTATGCAACATAATGGGCATCCCTGAAGATACTGCTCAGCTCCTAAGAATAAAATACTAAATAGTAGAGCCAGTGCAGTGGCAAACACCTGCCATCCTATCTACTTAAGAGACTGAGGCACGAAGAATGCTTGTGCCCAAGAGCTCAAAGATACGAGGTTGGAGTTAAGACCAACCTCGGCAACACAGCAAAAACCCATCCCTAAAAAACAAACACAAGCTGGGCTTGGTGGTGCACGCCTTTATTCCTACCACTCAGGAGGCAGAGGCAAAGTGGATCTCTGTGAGTACCAGGCCAGCCTGGTCTGTGTAGCAAGTTGTAAGCTAGTCAAGGCTACACATAGTAAAACCCTGTCTCAAAGGGGGAAAAAATCCAAACAACCAATGAAACAGAAACTTACTTTAGTTCAAGAGGTTTCTGGTAATTTCTGCCCCATCTAAAATTTAATTGCTTTCCCAGTTTTCCTACACAACACCCCTGCATTTTTCAGTGTACATGTATCTATTCCTAATATATCGATACCAAACATAAACAATGCCGTTAGTTTGTAATCTGTTTTGCTCATTTAACATGACATTTTCAGATTTATCCACGTTTTACGTAGTTAACTTCATTGTTGCTCCTAGGACTTCAAAGTATTTCTTCAGGTCTGTCCTGAATATGTAGTGGTCAAGAGTAGCCAAGGGGCTAGAGTTTTGGCAATATTGGTTCTGTGGATGAAGCCTGGGTGTGGTACAGGGAGGCCCATCTGGGAGGAACAAATGTGACAAAATGTGACAGGCTAGGAAGGGAAGGATCTTGATTTTTTTTTTTTTCGGGTTGGGGGGTGTTTCGAGAAGGGTTTCACCATGAAACAGTCGAACTCAGAGAGATCCACCTGCTTCTTCCTCCCGAGTGCTGGGATTAAAGGCGTGCCACTCCTGGCTCAGTTTCAGGAGTCTCCTGCTTGAGAAGGCTAGAAGTTATTTATTTTTTTATAGAATAGTTTGATTTACAAATTTTAAATATTCAGACACAGAGTATGTAGCCCACCTTGTGTGAATTCGTACTTGCCCTCCTCTCTCCACTCGCTGGGACTCTCTCAATTCTGGTTCACAGCTGTAAGCCAAATAGGAATGCAGACGCTAAATAGACGCCAAGCCGGATGCTCTTCCGAGCCACGCCTTCCAGCCGCGCCCGCCCCGCCCACTCCCCAAGGTCCCGCCCACAAACTTTGTTCCCCTCCCACATTGCTCGCGGCCCCATGGCATCCTGGGATAGGTAGTCTTCCACGCTCTGCGGCCTCCTACAAGCGCCAGGCTCCGCCTTTCGCCCTCGGGACGCGGTGACGTTGCATCGCTCCAGTTCCTCGCCTCCTCACTCTTTGGGTCGGCTGAGCCTCAGTCTCAGACTTCAAAACTCCTTTTACGACAGTGAGTCTCAGAGACAGTCTCGGCGCCTGGTCCACTTTTCGGCAAAGTGACGTGGACGTCAACAGCAATGGCGGAAGGAGAAGAGCTTCTGCCACTGTCAACGTCGGGCGGGGACAGCTGGTGAGTGCGAGCCCAGGTTTAATTCCTAGTGGCCCCCTCTCTTCCTGTTCTCCGTCCTACCTGTCCCAGAGATGCCGGCTGACCCGGCGTGGAGCCAGTCACCTGTCCTCCTCCGGGTCCCCTGCCCCGCCCCCTCTGTCTCCGGGTCCCCTCTGTCCCTGGGCTCCTGCGGCTGGGACGGAATCCCGGGGACTCCCGGGTCGTCCTGGATCAGCGCCTAACTCAGATCCTCCCTCTTGGTCCAGCAGAGAGGGTGGCTTCAACACTGAGTTCGCCTAGTTCCTAGGCAGGGAGTTGGAGTGGGAGCGCTAAGGAGGAAGTTGTTTGATGAAGAGCTCAGAGCATTTGAAACAAGATCTTTGGAAATAACGACCTTTGACAGTGCAGAGGCTGGGAGACAACCCAGCAGGATTCCTCCCACATAGTTCAGATTATTATTATTATTATTATTATTATTAATCTTGTTTTATTCGCTACAGTTTCCAATATTTGTCTTTCTCACGTGTTATTTTTCCTTCCCACTACTTCCCTCACAACTTGATTTCATAGCTTTGGATGGCGTATTAGACTTTGTTATTGTTTCTCCCAAGCGTTGACCTGTCAACCTCTCCGGGACTGTGGGAAGACTTTGCTTTTAAAGGGAATCATGTAGCTCATGGTTGGCCTCGAACTTTTTGTGTGGCTGAGGATGAATGAACTTGTGATTCTCTTGCTCCCTCCTGCTGGGTTATAGGCAAGCTGTATCTTACCCAGTGTATGTAGTGCTGGAATTGAGCCCAGGGTTTCAGGTGTGCTAGGACAAGCACTCTACCAACTGTGATACAACCCCAACCCTTCCAGTACCTTTTGATAAGCCTTTTTCCCACCCAGTGTCATTAATTTTTGGCAAACGCTTCTACTTTTGAAGTAGTTTGATCAGTTGATCTAAGTATATTGACAAAATGTAATACTCATGGATTTTTTTCGTTCACACTGTTTTTATATCAGTCACTGGCACTGTTTGCCTAAACACAATGCAAGGAGTTGGTAGACATAAATGGAACTAGTTGAAAGGGCTAGATACTACAGCGCTTGAGATGTTCACCTCAGTTAGCAGACATCAGCATCTTAGTGCATCTTAGTGTTCTTCAGAGTGTAGGAGGAAAACGTACATCTTGTTTCTTTCGAGTAGCTTATATTGGATTTGGAAGACTGACAGGTGCACAAAGTAACAAAGTAAAGTTAATTTCATTCTTTGAGGTTGTGAATGTAAGCGTTATGGGAGTTCAGAAGAGGATACGTTACATACATTACAAAAGCTTCATGGAGGCACTGGCATGTGAGTTAGATCCTGAAGAATTAGTAAGATTTGCCATAACACAATTCAAAATAAGTATAGTGTGAGCTACAGAAGTTAACTTTTTCCCTTTGCCTCATTGAAAACTAAAAAAAAAAGAGATGAAACTTTTACAGTATTTTAAAATATATACCCAATATGTTATTTGAACATGTACTCATTATTTAAAAACAGTTTTTCACTTATGTATGTTTTTTTGAGGCAGGGTCTCACTGTGTAGCCCTAGCTGGCCTGTGATGGTCTTGGCTGGACTGCCTCCCAAGTGTTAGGATTAAAGGTGTGTGCCACCACACCCAACTTCAGTATTTCAGTTGTTCTAGCCACATTTCAAATATTAAATACCATACATGGCTAGTGACTAAATACTAGATAGTGCCATACCATTAAGAGAGTAGAGAAATGGCAGAAGCAGGGGCAGAGGCAAGAAAACTAACAGTTTGTCGGAGGGTAATAACTACAACTGCTTGACTTAAGAGGAAGATAGGTCTAGAAAATCAGCTAACTCCCCTCCCCCACCGGCTGGAGAGTGGTGCTGGGGAATCCAGCCTAGGTCCTTGCACATTATAAACAAGTACACCACCTACGCTGAGCTGTGTTGCCAGCTTAGTGAAAAGACTTTAATGCATTATGGAAACCTTATAAAAATCAGTGATACAGAACTTTCTAGAAAGTGACCTAGCTGGTTATAGAATGAAGTTACAGTTTGGGAAGATTAAATTGTATTGTAAACTGCCTTTAGTCAGCTGGTTGAGGACTATAGGGCACAATGTTTTCTGAGTTGAACCATTGTAAGGAAGTTCTTAGGTTGGGATTCTTATGTGTGTGTGGTTATGGGCATGTGTACTCTAATGGATGGTTGCTAGTGGTTGCACTTATTCTCTTAAAGATCCCTTTACGGTCTGTGCCTTAGTTAGGGTTACTATTGCTATGATGAAACACCATGATCAAAGCAACTTAGGGAGGAAAGGGTTTATCTGACTTACACTTCCATATCACAGTCATTGAAGGAAGTCAGGGCAGTGACTCACACAGGGCAGGAACCTGGAGGTAGGAGCTGATGCAGAGGCTATGGAGGGGGCTGCTTAATTATAGAATCCAGGACCACCAGCCCAGGGATGGCAACACCCACAATGGGCTGGGCCTTCCTGCATCAATCACTAATTAAGGAAATGCCCTACAGGCTTGCCTATAGCCTGAATTATGGGGGCATTTTCTCAATTGAGGCTCTCTCTTCTCAGATGATTTAGCTTGTGTCGTGTTGACATAGAACTGTCCAGCACAGTCCATATTTTTGGGGTGGGTTCCCACTTTTCCTTGTTTTATTTCCGTGAATGTTTGTTATGATTTGTAGTCTCTCTCCATCTCTTCTACCCTTTCTTCTCTCCAGTTCCACTCTTCCCCACCAGCTCCCATAGAGTAAGGAAAGACTTTGGCATAGGGAGCCATAGATTAGTAAGCCCACTTTTCCTTGCGTGCTTGGTAAATGGGATTGTTACAGAACGGTTTTTAGTTCAGCTGTCATGTTTTAATTTTAATTGTGTCATGTGTAAGGCTTTCCAAAGTTTATCGTGCATATTACCACCAAACCCATCCTTATGACTGCGATCGAACTAGACTGGCTATGATGGCTTACTCCTAATCCCAGCATTATTCTTCAGACTGGGGCAGGGGAATTGGTGCAAATTCAAGGCTAACCTGAGCTACACAGTACATTTTAGTACTTTGGGCTGCAGAATAAGACCCTGTCTCAGAAACCACAGAGCATGAACTAGCCAGAGTGAGAGGAAGAAAGGGGTGAAAGGGGAGAAAAGGGGAGGACAGGAAGAAGGAGGAAGGGGGAACGAGGAGAAGGAAGAGGAAAGAAAAACCTCGATCCCTGTCCTCAAGGAATTTATGATCTAGATCAGAAGGCACATTTAAGAACATCAACTCCAGTGGGCCTGGCTGGGCACGCCTTTAATCCCAGCACTTGGGAGGCAGAGGCAGGCAGATCTCTGTGAGTTCGAGGCTAGCCTGGTCTAGTTCCAGGACAGCCAGAGCTACAAAGAGAAACCCTGTCTCAATAAACCAAAAAAAAAAAAGTCTCTTTCCACCATATGTGTTCCGGTTATTGGATGCAGGTAATCAGACTTGGCAGAAAGCACATTAACTGCTGAGCTGTCTCACTTATTGCTTCATAGATAGTGAACTTCTCAAGGGAAATGACTGATAGCAGGTAGCTCAGGAAATGTTGTTGGATGAATGCATATGAAAGAATGCAAACATTTGTGTAACAATGATCAGTGCATACCAAGCTATCGTTTCATATACATTTCCTAATGTTCCCTTGAGCTAATTGCTGGCTGGTATAACGCTCATTCCTTTTGGAAGGCAAGGTGATCTGCTTAAGCTTCCTACCTCTCTAGAACTGCAACCATGGAAGCTCAGAGAGTATGGTGAAATCCCTCACACGATTTTTATAATTTAAGATGGTTTAATTTTATAACTTAAATTGATTTAAAGTTAATTACATAACTAGTCTAGAATTTGAATAGATAAAATCAAAATCAAATTATTCTCTTTTTGGTTTTTTGGGATAAGGTTTCTCTGTGTAACAAACAGCCTTGGCTGTCCTAGAACTTGCTTTGTAGACTAGACTAGCTTCAAACTCAGAGATCCATCTACCTCTGCTTCCTGAGTGCTGGGATTAAAGATGTGTGCCACCGCCTGGCTTGCAGGTTTTTATATTCTGAGTAATTCTTAAATACTCCTCAGGGATCCAAATCTATAACCAAACTTTTTTCTTATAATTATATGATTGTTAGCATTCTGAACTTAATTTAAAAATCTTACTCAATAAATACTTTAATTCTTGAGTTTAATGTGTTGCTGAGTTCTTCAAGTATTAAACTTTTTAGTTGTAAAAGAGTCAGTTCTATAAAGAACCTTCTCTAATGTAATCTGTAATGGACAGCTTTGGATAGAGCTGTTCCACTGTGCTTGGCAGAGCAGTTTCTGCTACACAATGCTGAAATGCGGCCTCTGCTTGGTGTTAGCTAAAGACAATACCCGCCCTTACATATCAGAAAGCAAACTTGTTTAGCGAAGCATTCATGGCTTGACAAATATCCACTCAGTACTGTTTCTATTCAAGCGGCTGGGTAAAGTTTTAGGGGGAGAAATGGAGGCAGTATTAAAGCCGGAGCTGTTCATTGTAGTGCTGTATTCTGGTTGCTTAAATTCATCATTTTGTCAGAAGGAATGATACAGATAGTGCCACAGTTTGAGGCCAGTTGTTCAAATGTGAGCCTGTGAGAAAGTATTCAGATTCAAACCATACCAGGTGATATTTAAGAAATTTAGCAAGGAAAGTAAGCAATATTTCCAAGCATTTGTATGGAGCCTTTCCTGCTGCATTCCCATGTGCACACACAAGTGATGTGCCTCTCACAGCACTCTTTGAGACTGGAAGCTTAGAATACTGTTACTGCCTTCTTGGAGGAGAGGGGATGGACTTGGAGGTCATATGGCAAATCCTGTTAATGAAAGATGTGTACTTAATTAACATCTCCTTCTGTAAGCCCTGGGTTCTTTCTAATACTGACTGCATTTATATTATATATTTCATCACATATTTTTAAAGAGACTCCTAAAGAAAGCCCTCATAAAAATATGGTTCAATTATTGAATTGGCTGTGTTTTGTAAAGTACAGTATTCAGAGATGTGTATTATTGAGCATATATGTGTGTTGACTTTGTGGACCCTGTATAGATGTAAGGATACATCTGTGAGCTGTGTACATCACTAACTCTCATATATCCATGAGAAGAAACAGTTTGTGATAACATGATTGGACAATAAGGAGAAACTTATGTATATTTATATGTAATCTTTTATTTCATAATATTATGTTCTCATATTCCTGCCCCAAATCACAAGTTTTTTGTTTGTGTTTTTAATCTTAAAGTATGGTTACCTACATCATCTAAATAATCATCATATAATGTATTTATATTATACTGTATGTTAATATAATAAGTAATCTATCATATATTAAAAGATTAGTTTATTATTATTTGTGGTAATATTTAGGATATGTATGCAATTATACTGTTTTGATAACCTTAACAGCTCAGCAATTTTTCCATTGCTTTAATTCAGTGATGGAGAA
The DNA here is from genome assembly GCA_004026605.1 of Ondatra zibethicus. Lineage (NCBI taxonomy): Eukaryota > Metazoa > Chordata > Mammalia > Rodentia > Cricetidae > Ondatra > Ondatra zibethicus. Next base: position 4,612 of record PVIU01032548.1, on the reverse strand, counting down.
ATAAGTAACTTACTTGCTTTCAATGCAAAGGAAGCTGTGTATTATTTCCCCTGTAAAGAGTTTCTCTCCTTCTCTCTTTCTCTCTCTCTCTCTCTCTCTCTCTCTCTCTCTCTCTCTCTGTGTGTGTGTGTGTAGGACAGAGGACAGCTTTGTGTAGTTGGCTCTCTCCTTCCACCTTCTCGTGGGTGCTGGGGTTGAACTCGGGTCAGCAGGCACCAGCAACCATCTTACCTGCTGAGTCATCTCGCTGACCCTTTCCTTTGTTTTGAAGGATGAAAGTTATAGAAATGCTCCTTAGAAAAATGTACCCCCTCATGAATGTGCAGGTGAATACCAGAAATCCTTTTTGGTTTGTGACAGGGTCTGGGTGACCTAGAACTCAGTATGTAGACCAGGCTACAAACTGGCATTGAGTTTGTGGCAGTCCTCCTGCCTCAGTACTAGGATAATGTGGGAACTATCATATCTAGTGAATACCAGAACTTCTTGAGGTTTGTTTTGTAAATTCCATCAAGATTTAACAACCAACATGAAGATAAGTGAAAGCTTCTTTTATCAAGTAAATCTTAATCGGTGCTTAGAATCCAGTTTTTAAAAGTAAATCTGGCATATACATTCTTGCCAGAGTAGGATTTTTTTTTTTTTTTTTGGTTTTTCGAGACAGGGTTTCTCTGTGGCTTTGGAGCCTGTCCTGGAACTAGCTCTTGTAGACCAGGCTGGCCTCGAACTCACAGAGATCCGCCTGCCTCTGCCTCCCAAGTGCTGGGATTAAAGGTGTGCGCCACCACCGCCTGGTCCAGAGTAGGATTTTTTTTTCCAACCAGTAAAGTAATTTTGAGAAACATAGCCCAGATGTTGCAAAATGATCACTTTCCCCCTAAAGTCTGTTTTTCTAAGTCAGTGTTTTCAAGAAAATTAATACTGTTGTTGTTGTTTGTTTGTTTGTTTGTTTTTAGTCATACTTTGTGTATATTAGAAATTTATAATGGAGCCGGGTGTGGTGGTGCATGCTTTTAATCCCAGCACTCAGGAGGCAGAGGCAGGAGATCTTTGTAGTTTGAGGCCAACCTGGTCTACAAAATGAGTTCCAGGACAGCCAGGGTTGTTACACAGAGAAACCCTTTCCTGAAAAACCAAAAAGAAAAAAGAAGAAATATGTAACAGCTATAGATTGTGTCTCTGACAGACTTTGCCATTTTCATTCCATTCTTTATTTTAAGCAAACACTTTTTAAATTCCTAAGTAAATTGCTTTGACTGCAGACATATTTCTCTGTGGAAAGTGGGCTGGTGAGATGGCTTAGCAGGTAGATGCTTGCTGCCAAGCCTGACTACCTGAGTTTGGTCCCCAGGACCTTTGTGGTGGAGGGAGAAAACTACCCTGAAAGTTGTCCTGTTGCCTTTGCGTATGTGCTGTGGCATGTGCACATGTTCACATACAATGTGCTGTGGCATGTGCACATGTTCACATACAATGTGCCATGGCATGTGCACGTGTTCACATATAAGGTGCCGTGACATGTGCACGTGTTCACATACAGTGTGCCTTGGCATGTGCACGTGTTCACATACAAGGTGACGTGGCATGTGCACATGTTCACATACAGTGTGCTGTGGCATGTGCACATGCTCACGTACAATGGGCTGTGGCATGTGCACGTGCTCACATACAGTGTGCTGTGGCATGTGCATGTGCTCACATACAAGTAAGTAGTAACTAAATGCATGGGTGACTGGGAAGGTGCTGAGGACTTTTGCCTTGAGGAAGCATGGGGAAGGAAGTTAGAGCAGTTGGAGGTTACTGTTCCCGTGGAGAAGCTCTTCAGCAGTTTTGTCTGGAAAGCCTTGCAGCAAACACAGCTCAGCTTCACACATACAACTATTGGAAGTTTCTCCCCAGGTCGTAACTCCTTGAGTTATCCCTTAGGAGACCAAGGGCTGCCGTGGATAGTATTTGCTACAGCTTGGTCTTCATAGCTTAGATAAGAAAGGGAATCTTTAAAAAAGAGTTATCAGCATTTATTCAATTTATAGTTAATTTTAACATTTACAGAACCGACTGTGGTCTTTATATCCTTTTGCTGTTGCATAGTGAAGAAATCCTGTGGCTGCCACATTCATGTGGGCTGTCTGACCAAAAGAAGTATATTTAACATCTTCTTTACTTGATATAGGGTTCTGGTTAACACACATATTCTGGAAAGGATTGTATTATTTGATAAGGGAATCTCCCAGGGCTGCTTTTGTAGACAATCATGGTTTCATGAAGTTTTAAGCTAAAAATGTGGTATGTTCCCCTATGGCTTATAAATACACAATCCAGTAAAAATACTTATGACAATCATACCTTATTCTGAAACTAACCCATGTTGACAGAGGCTGTTCATTTGTTCATTCCCGAGTGCCCAGACCTGAAAATAATTACACAGAAACTATATTATTTAAAACACTGTTTGGCCAATAGCTTAAGCATATTGCTAGCTAGCTCTTATATCTTAAGTTAACCCATTTCCATTATTTTATATTTTACCATGAGGCTAGAGGTTTATCAGTAAAGCTCCCAGGCATCTGTCTCCTTCGGCGGCGGCTACATAGCGTCTCCCTGACTCTGCCTACTCTCTCTACATCTCTGTTTGAATTTCGCACCTGGCTTTACTCTGTTAAGCCATTGGCCAAAAGCAGCTTTATTTTATTAACCAATAAAAGGAACACATATGCAGAAGGACTTCCTGCAACAAACCCAGATGACAAGATTTTATAAATAAGTTAAGCTCTCAAAATACTGTGAGTTCTCAAGGCTTTCTGAATGTTCCATCCTATGTGTTTGCTGAAATACCTAGAAAGTGTTGGTGGTTTGAGATGCATTTAAAAGTAGTGAGTTGTCATGAAGGGATGTTGTATTTTGTTGAAAGCTTTTTCATCAGAGAGCAGAGATACAAGGAACATACCTAAACATAATAAAGGCAATATACAGCAAGCCAACAGCAAACATCCACCTAAATGGAGAGAAACTCCCAGCGATCTCACTGAAATCAGGAACAAGACAAGGTTGCTCACTCTCTCCATAACTATTCAATATAGTACTTGAGGTCCTAGCTAGAGCAATAAGACAACAAAAGGAGAACAAGGGAATACAAATCAGAAAAGAAGTCAAACTCTCAGTATTTGCTGATGATATGCTAGTTTACATAAGCAACCCCAGAAATTCTACCAAGGAACTTCTACAACTCATAAACACTTTCAGTAGTGTAACAGGATACAAGATTAACTAAAAAAAAAAAAAAAATCAGTAGCCCTCCTTTAGACAGATGATGGGCTGAAAAAGAAATCAGAGAAACATCACCCTTCACAATAGCCACAAATAGCTTAAAATATCTTGGAGTAACTCTAACCAAACAAGTGGAAGACTTGTATGACAAGAACTTTAGATCTTTGAAGAAAGAAATTGAAGAAGACACCAGAAAACGGAAAGATCTCCCATGCTCTTAGGTAGGTAGAATTAACATAGTAAAAATGGCAATCTTTGGCATAAGAACAGACAGGAGGACCAGTGGAACCAAATAGAAGACCCGGATATCAATCCACACATCTTCGAACACCTGATACTTGATAAAGAAGCAAAAAATTTCAAATGGAAAAAAGAAAGCATATTCAACAAGTGGTGCTGGCATAACTGGATATCAACATGTAGACAAATGAAAGTAGACCCCTATCTATCACCATGTACAAAACTCAAGTCCAAATGGATTAAAGACCTCAACATAAAGCCAGCCACACTGAACCTTATAGAAGAGAAAGTGGGAAGTACGCTTGAACGCATTGGCACAGGGAACCACTTCCTAAATAAAACCCCAGCAGCACAGACACTGAGAGAAACAATTAATAAATGGGACCTCCTGAAACTGAAAAGCTTCTGTAAAGCAAAGGACGCGGTCAACAAGATAAAACGCCAGCCTACAGAATGGGAAAAGATCTTCCCTAATCCCACATCAGACAGAGGTCTGATCTCCAAAATATACAAGGAACTCAAGAAATTGGACAACAAAAGAACACATAATCCAATAAAAAAATGGAGCACAGACCTAAACAGAGAACTCTCAATAGAGGAATCTAAAATGGCTGAAAGACACTTAAGGAAATGCTCAACATCCTTAGTCATCAGAGAAATGCAAATCAAAACAACTCTGAGATTCCACCTTACACCTGTAAGAATGGCCAAGATCAATAACACTGATGACAACTTATGCTGGAGAGGCTGTGGAGAAAAGGGAACACTTCTGCATTGCTGGTGGGAATGCAAGCTGGTACAACCCCTATGGATGTCAGTGTGACGATTTCTCATAAAATTAGGAAACAACCTTCCTCAAGACCCAGTAATACCACTTTTGGGTATATATCCAAAAGATGCTCAATCGTGCCACAAGGACATGTGCTCAACTATGTTCATAGCAGCTTTATTTGTCATAGCCAGAAACTGGAAACAACCTAAATGCCCCTCGATCGAAGAATGGATAAAAAAATGTGGTACATTTACACAATGGAGTACTACACAGCAGAAAAAAATAACGACAGCCTAAATTTTGCAGGAAAATGGATGGAACTAGAAAGCATTA
>PVIU01032547.1:0-13453 GCA_004026605.1 Ondatra zibethicus | reverse complement strand
GGACTGAATGAGCATATGATCAAACCAGACTCTCTGAATGTGGCGGCGAAAGTTGGCAGATGGAGAACCCACAAACAATGACACCAGGACCTATCTCTTCTGCATATATTAACTTTTTGAGAACCGAGTCTTTTTGAATGCACTCCTTCCTAGGCCAGGAGGGATGGGGTGGGCCTTGGACTTCCAACAGGGCAGGGCACCATGCCCTCTTTCAAGGAAAAAGGGGGAGGGAGAAGGGGTGGGGGGTAGTGGGAGGGGACCGGGAGAAGGGGAAGAAAGGAAAAAAATTTTTTTTATCTTTAATTATATTCTTGAATGGAAAAAATAAAACAAAACAATGTATGGAAAAAAAATAAATAAAAGTTAATAAAAAAAAATCACAGGAAAAATGTTCTTCAAACTAAGGGAAAACATACCCATACAGAAATAAGAAACACACTAAAAATTAAATAGATAAGAAAAGAACCTCTTTATGGCATATAATAGTTAAATCACTAAATATACAGAAGAAAGAAAGAATATTGAAAGCATCAAGGGGAAGAACACATGTCACATATGAAGGAAATCTGATCAGAATAACAGTTGATTTCTCAATGGAAATTATGAAAGTCAGAAGAGCCTGGAGCAATGTACTCTAAGTTCTAAAATGTCATAGATGCCAATTTATGCCTATTTACTCAGAAAAACTATCTGCTACAGCTGAAAGAGAAAGAATAACTGTCCAAGAAACAGGCTAAAAGAATGCATGTCCACCAAACCAGTCCTACAGAGAATACTTAAAGCAGTACTTCATACTGAACAGAGGGATAACAGATAGGTAAGCCAAGAGATTCTGGAAAGAAAATAAATGAAGGTGTATAGTTATTGAAACATGAAATACAACTAAGAACACAAACAGAAAAGAAAAATTAAACAACAAAATAACTTCAATCAGCATATCCCTTTCAATAATACCTTTATGTTGAAAGCTGCCTTGGGAGTATACAGCAGGTGACAACTAATGTTTGGCAGGTTGACCCACCAGACTAATGACTGTCTGTTGGGGATACCACTCTAGGCAAAGTTCATGGGATCACTGACTGTGGAAACCAGCTGATCCTGTCTGTAAGTTCTCTCATGTGCCACTGTATTTCTTCCCTAAGAATGGTTTTTCCACTGTTTGTGTGTCTATCTCATGTATATATTCCATCTATTTGGCACAAGTATAGTTGTGGATGGTCAGAAAGATGATTTCTGCTTAACTGTATAATATTGATTTATAGAAAGTTTCATTATTTATACTGACATAGGAAAGTAATCATATGTGCAGTCACAAAGACAGCTAATTTTAGACTTCAGAACATATTCTAAGCAAACTGGTTGCTCCTGGAAATGAATACCCGGTTGCTGCTAGAGACAAATATGCAAGGTCCTTTTTCTAGGTGTTTGTTGCTAATTCAAGGTCAGACTTGATAGGCAAATTTGATAGGCATAAACCATGCATAGTAATGGACTTCCTGCACCTACTCCTTACCACTGAAGGTCCAACTAACTTATTGGTATTATTAAGTCTTGAATTTCAATGTCATTTTCTGTCTAAGAACCCTCACCAACTTGAGTTACAAGCACAGCCAAGAACTACTCCCTGGCCAGTCAGTGTGACTTCTCTAGCCTGAGAAAAACTGTGTGACTTATCTTGTGTTATGATAATGGGTTGGGCCCTGAAGATGTAACATATAATTAATTGTCCAGAGTTTGGCTGTGAGAGAGGCGGTTTAGAGAGGAAGCTGTGTAAGACTATGCAGGAGAAGGCTGCTGTGGGATAGAGAAACGTGAGAGAAGAAGTGTGAGAGAGTGAATGACAGAGTGAGTAAAGAGAAGGTGAATGATGTAGGCATGTGTGTGTGTGAGAGAGAGAGGTGTGTGTGTGTGTGTGTGTGAGAGAGAAACAGAAAGTGAATGAGAGAGTGAGTAAAGAGAAAGTGAATGACATAGAAGTGTGTGTGTGAGTGAGAGAGAGATGTGTGTGTGTGTGTGAGAAAGAGGTATGTGTGTGTGAGAGAGAGGTGTGTGTGTGTGAGAGAGAGAGACAGAGAGAGATATGTGTGTGTGTGAGAGAGAGGTGTGTGTGTGAGAGAGAGGTGTGTGAGTAAAAGATGTGTATGTGAGAGAGAGATGTGTGTGTGTGAGAGAGAGGTGTGTGAGTGAGAGAGATGTGTGCGTGTGAGAGAGAGATGTGTGTGTGAGAGAGAGAGGTGTGTGAGTGAGAGAGAAGTGTGTGTGTATGTGTGTGTGTGAAAGAGAGAGAGATGAAAGAGCTGCTGCTATGTAAAGGATCTGTGTGAAGGAACTGCATCAGAGCTGTGAGAGAGTGTGAAGGAACTGTGTAAAGTACTATGTGGTGAGAGAGCTATGTAAATGAGATGTATAACTGTGGCTGTGTGGAGATTTGTAACTGTGTGGATACAAGGAAAATGAAGCTGTAGAGAAAAGAGATGTAGAAGAGAAATGTATGTAAAAGAAAGATGTGTAGTCATATGAAAATAGATATAACTGTTTATAGAGATGTATGGTCAGGTAGGAGAGAGATGTATGTATGTAAAGAGAGATATGTAGTTGTATGTAAAAAATGTAGCTGTGTGGAGAAGAGAGATTCTCAGAGAGCATTTTAAAGATGAAGTAAAAGAGGAAGTTACCATCAGAAAGCATGTGTGCTTCCTTATATTTTTTCCTTCAGATAGAAAATGTCTATCCCCCAGATCGATAAGAATTTTTCCTAAGCACTCACCGAATTTGTGCATTGTTGTTGCATATGCTGGTGCTGACTGGAAGCTGGCTTCCCCAGTTAGAAATAACTTTAACTATTAATTGCCTCAATTTTCCAGTCAAAAGACATGAGGTATCTGAATGTATTAAAAAGCCAAATTCATCTTTTTGTTGTCTACAAGAAACTCAGCATTAAAGATAGCACCACCTTAAGGTAAAAAATTGGAAACGACTAGTCCAAGCAAATAGAACCAGGAAATAAACAGGTGTTGATATGCTGATATCCAACAAAATCAATCTCAAAATAAACTAATCAGATGAGATAAAGGACATTTCATTCTAATCAAGGAAACAATCAAGAAGGTAATTACAATCTTAAACACACATGTAATGAAATCTGGCATAAACAAAGCACAGATGAGCACCAATACAGTAATAGTAGGTGATTTCGGTACCCACTGTCTCCAATAGACAGGTCATGTGAACAAAATTTAACAGAGAAAATGCATAATTAAATGACATCCTACATCAAATGGACCTAATAGATATCTACAAAATATTTATTTGGCTTAAACACCAAAGGAGACACATTTTATTCAGCTGCCAATGGAATTTTCTCTAAAGAAGAGTACCTCCTAGACAAACAAGTCTTAACAAATTCAGAAAAAGTGAAAAGGCATTATGTAGCCTATCTGAATGCAATGCAATAAAACTCAAAACAGCAACAATTAAAAAAAAAAGAATCTAGAGAAAAACAGACCAAACCAAACACAAAAATAGAAAGAATAAAAATCAGAAGAGGAATAAATAAAATTAGTAAAAATATAAAGAAAATAAATACTACAAAAATACTAATGAATCTAAAAAGTGGTTCTTTGGAAAGAAAAACAGATCCTTGTCACAACTAACTAAAAGAAAGAGAAGTGATCAAAATACTGTATTCCATTAAGTTGGGAAATCTAGAAAAGATCAAAGAATTTCTCAAATAAGCCAAGTGACCAGAGTTAAACCAAGAAGAAGTCAACAACCTAAACAGATACTTAACAAATGAAGAGATTGGAGTAATAATAAAAAAAAATCCTCTTCTAAAAATAACACAAGCCCAGATGGATTCACAGAATTTTACCAGAATTTCAAAGAGGTTCTACAGCTAATCCTTAAAATATTTGAGAAAAAGAAAAGAAACAAAAGTAGAGCTCCAATAGTTTTCTTTTTAAAGACATTATCATACTAATAACAAAACCAGAAAAGGCACAACTAAGCAAAAGGAAAGAAAATTACAGGCCAATATCTCAAAAAAAAAAAAAAAACCAAACACCATAGATTCAAAACTGCTCAATAAAAAACTTGTAAATCAATATGCATCAAAAAGATTACTCACCATGACCAAGCTGATTTTATCCTGGAGATAGAGGCATAGTTCCACATACTCAAGTCTGAAGCACGATTAATTAAAACTTAGGGTCAGAAAATAGGGTTCAACCTGAAGATCTGAAAAACAAAATAGCCAGCCACTAGTTCTTACCTTGACCTCATTCTGAAATGACGATCCTGCCTCCTGGAATCTCAGAATGAGATTGACTGTTGAGAGCTGTTTCCTCCCATTTTATAATTCTCTCTAGGACTGGGATTAAAGGCGTGCACCACTGTCATTAAAGGCATGCACCGCCCAGTTTCTATGGCAACCAGTGTGGATATGGAGACTAAAGGTGTGTGCATTGTGACTACTGGGATTAATGGTGCATATCATTGTGGCTACTGAGATTAAAGGTGTGTGTTACCATAATCTGGTCCACAAGGCTGACCAGTGGGACTGTTTTAGTCTCAGATCTTCAGACAGTCTTTATTTATTAAAATACAATTGAAATGCCACTACGCAAATCAATAAATTTAATAAACTACATAAATAGAGCTGGAGACAAAAATCAAATGACCATCTCAATATTTGTTAAATAAAAAAAAAACCTTGATAACATTTGTTTGTGATAAAAGTCCTAGAGAGGGTAGCACAAAGGGGAATCTCAATACAATGAAATCCATATATAAAAAACCGATAGCAAATATCATCCTAAAAGGAGAAAAAGTGGGGCAGTCTTACCAAAATCAGGAATGAAACAATGCTGTCCAATATCCCCATTCATTTTCAGCACTGTGCTCAAAGTACTAGCTGGAGCAGAAATAGAAGGACTCGATTCTATCCCACAGATTCTTTCTCAGCCATGTTCATTGATGCTATAGCTATAGTAGCTATGAAATAGAAACAATCTAAATGTTCTCCAGTTGATGAAAATGTGGTACATAGACACCATGAAATAATATTCAGCTATGAAGAAATGACACTTATGAGACTCAACAATGATTAGCATGGCACAGTGACCCTAAGGGTTCAATAATAAAACACATATGTTGGTGGTAACTAACAGCTCTCTGATTGAAATTAAAGCTTGCTCAATAAGAGTAAAATCATGACTGGTACTAGCCAACTACCCAGAGCTAATGAAGTCATGAATTTTGGAGAACCTACAGCTGCCACTGTTCTAAATTAGCATAATCCTTAACTACATTGTGAATACTTACCCTTATACCCACAAATAAGGTATTTCTCACCTCTCACGAAAGAAATTTCTCTTTGCAACACACAGAGACCATTTCAGAAAATTATAACCAATTAGAATGCAAAGAACAGGAGTCTCCAACAGTACATCCACAACACAATCCCTGTAACTGAGGCTCAGATGATAAACCCTTCATTTTGGTTAACATTCTCCATCACCCCCTAGTCTACAGCATCTACTACCTGTTCCCTTCTTAACCTTTTACACCCCCAGTAGTTCCTCGCTATACTTTCATATTGACTACATTGTATTATTTCCTCTTTTAAAGGAACCTTTATACCTATATCCACTTTCTGAATTTCTGACTTCTATGAGAACTCAAAGTTGAATACACACAAATTTAGAGATTCAAGCTAAGACCCATGTATGAAAAAAGACATGAAACATTTGTTATTGTTCCTGAGTAACTACACTCAAATTTTTAAAAAAATTTCATCTGTGTACCTGAAATTTTCCCCATTTCATATATCTGCCTGTAAAATGCATGATATTTCTTTATAGTTGAATAAAATTCCATCACATATATGCACATTTCCTTAATCCATTCTTCAACTGAGATACTGCTAAATTGATTCCATTTCCTAGCCATTGTAAAGAGAGCAGCGATAAACTTGAATTAACAAATATCTCAGTAGTAAGACATGTGATGGGGATTAAATAACCACTGTAGATGCGGATATTAGTTTTCCTCTACTGGAGGCAACTACTATGGAACCATTCAAAACCCATTGCAAGGGAGGTCATGGGCCCTATGGTAGAAAATTGGTAAGAACATCAGGGTGAATGAATCCTTTGAAAGGAGGAGGCATATTATACTGTGGTAGAAAGTGGGAAGAGGAATAATGGAACACAAAAGATTAAGTGTGGTGAGAGCTGGGAAGACAGGGTAGAGGAGGGAGTGTGGGGATAGATTAATAACAAACCATTTTGGAAGATTCATATTGATACAAGATATCATATTGATGATATTGATAGATATATACTATCTATCTATCTATCTATCTATATCTATATCTATCTATATATATATATATATAGAGAGAGAGAGAGAGAGAGAGATTAAATGCGTTTACCTTATAACAATGAGGCAATATCCTGATTAGATACCACATACTAATAAGTAAAAACCCCAGTAACATAGCTGGATTATCTTATTTACTTATTTTTGAATTGTTAGCCCATGGTGTTTAGTAGATCTCCAAACATTAGAGGCTACTGCTACTGCTCTTAGTTGCTATTAAGAACTTGACTGTAAGATCCTTTTGCAAAGATACCACATGCTTGGGACCTAGGGCAACCTGGAAGCTTCATCCCTACTGTCTAGCTTTCATTGTACTAGCAAATTCTATGCAGGATCTCACCATTACACAAAGAGCTACAAGCAACTAATGACTGCTGTAAAAAGGAGAACGAGTCCCTTCCAGGTACAAGTCTAATTATTCATTATCCAATACAGAGGGGAAGCCTTCAAACCATTTACACAGAACAACAAAAACTAGAGAAAAGTAATTTATCAGCGTCATCATGTTGTGGACCCTGCAAGCTGCAATAATAGCTGATCTAAAATGGTTTGCCCACTTGTGCCATAGTGATAAGAATGCCATGGAAGTAACCAACCACTTTCGAATTGATCGAAGGCCTGCTCCACGGGAAGAAACCTATATCTGGCACCATTATTGAGTCAAAGAACCTGTGGCTAGATAGGTCATAGGCCTAAGGGTAGAACCCAATACTATACTATTATTTTGCTAAATGGACATATTAAATGACTTATAATGAGTCCGGGCGGTGGTGGTTCACGCCTTTAATCCCAGAACTCAGGAGGCAGAGGCAGGCGGATCTCTGTGAGTTTGAGGCCAACCTGGTCTACAAAAGCTAGTTCCAGGACAGGCTCCAAAGCTACAGAGAAACCCTGTCTCGAAAAACCATAAAAAATGACTCATAATGACATATTGTCATAGTCATAGATTGGTGCATCTCTCAACCCTCTACCAAGAAGGGTTTTCCTCCAGTATTAAGCAATTAGCATGATGATCCTCCACTGGTCGATATGTAGGGAGTAAGAGATTGTGGAGTTCCCAGTTCTAAACAGGAGTGCAGCAGCCGCCGTGGCAGCATGGAAGCATCAATGGCAGTTGCTTCAGAAACTATATTAAGAAGTTCCTCTGGGAAAGCACACCTGTGTCCCAGCCAGCATCCAATGTCATCCTCTGTACGAGATACCTGCTGCATCAGTAATCTCTGGAGTCTCAGACTTGCCTGCACCAAGAGTAGCCATCACTAGAGCTGACACTCCATCAGCGTCTGGAGGAGTAAAGAGCTGAGCCTCAGGCACACCTGCAGCTGGAGGAGCAATCATTTGTGACTCTGCCCTGTCTGCTCTTGGAGGAGTGATCAATGGAGCCAGAGGAACCATTGGAGGAAGAGGGATCCCGTGGAGTACAGGCTCCATTCACCTTACTGACTGGAGGAAGACATGAGTAGTGCAAGAATATACTCAACAAAATAAAGAGCAATATGACACCAATAGAAACTAGTGGTTCTGTAATGGCAAGATCCAAACATCCCAACACAGAAAAAGCAAAAGAAAACTATCTTAAAAATATCCTTATGAAGATGATTGAGGCCCTTAAAGAGGAAATGAAAAAAAAATCCTTAAAGAAACAGAGTAAAAAAACAAAGGAAAAATTGGATGAAATCAACAAATCCCTTAAAGAAAATCAAGAAAAAGCAATCAAACAGGTTAAGGAAACAGTTCAAGACTTAAAAACTGAAATAGAAGCAATAAAGTAAACACAAACCGAGGGAATTCTGGAAATGGAAAAGCTGAGTAAATGATCAGGAACTACAGATGTAAGCATATACAACAGAATACAAGAGATGGAAGAGAGAATCTCATGTGTTGAAGATATGACAGAGGAAATAGATTAATTGGTCAAAGAAAATGTTAAATCCAAAAAATTCTTAACACAAAATATCTAAATCTGGGACACTATGATACCAAACCTAAGAATAATAGGGATAGAAAAGGGAATAGAAATCCAGCACAAAGGCACATAAAATATATTAAAATCATAGAAGAAAACTTTCCCAACGTAAAGATAGTTTTGACTATAGAAGCTTACAGAACACCAAAAAGAAAGGAAAAAGGCCAAGTAGCATATAAAGGCAGACCTATCAGAATTACACCTAACTTCTCAGTGAAAACAATGAAAGACAGAAGATCCTGGAGGGGCATTATGCAGAAACTAAGAGACCGCAGATGCCAGCTCAGACTACTATACCCAGCAAAGCTTTCAATCACCATAGACAGAGATAACAAGATATTCCAAGACAAAACCAGATTTAAACGATACCTATCCTTGAACCTAACCTTACAGAAAATACTAGAAGAAAAACTCCTACCCAAGGAAGTTAGCTATAACCACAAAAACACAGACAATTGATAATCCCACATCAGCAAATTTCAAAGAAGGGAAATGTATACAATACCAAAAACAACAAAAACAAAAATATCAGGAACTAGCAATCACTGATCATTAATATCTATTAATATCAATGGTCTCAATTCGTCTATAAAACGACAGGGGCTAACAGATTGGATATGAAAACAGAATCCATCCTTCTGCTGCATACAAGAAACACACCTGAACTTCAAAGACAGACATTTTCTTATAGTAAAGGGTTGGGAAAATATTTTTCCAAGCAAATTGACCTAAGAAACAAGCTGGTGTAGCTATCCCAATACCTGACAAAACAGACTTCAAACTAAAGGTAATCAAAAGAGATGAAGAAGATCATTCATATTTGTAGCAGGAGAAATCCATCAAGATGAAGTCTCAATTCTGAACATCTATGCCCCAAATACAAGAGTACCCACATTTGTAAAAGAAACATTGCTAAACCTTAAATCACACATCAAGCCCCACACAGAAGTGGGAGACTTCTACACCCCACTCTCACCACTGGACATGTCTGTTAGACAGAAACTTAACAGAGAAATAAGAGAACTAACAGGTGTCATGACTCAAATGGACTTAACAGACATCTATAAAACATTCTACCCAAACATAAAAAATTATACCTTCTTCTCAGCACCTCATAGAACCTTCTCTAAAATTGATCACATACTCAGTAACAAAGCAAACCTCAACAGATACAAAAAAAAATTGAAATAACTCCCTATATCTTATAGAATCACCATGGCTTAAAGTTACAACTCAATAACAACACTAATTATAGAAAGCCTACAAACTTATAGAAACTGAATATTGCCCAACTGAATCACCCCTGGGTCATGAAAGAAATAAGAAAGAAATTAAAGACTTCCTAGAATTCAATTTTTAAGAGGAAAATACATAGCACTAAATACCTACATAAAGAAACTGGAGAAATCACATACTAGTGAATTAACAGAACAAATGAAAGCTCTAAAACAAAATTAATCAAATTTACCCAGGAGCAGATGCCAGGAAATAATCAAATTGAAGATTGAAATCAATTACATAGAAACAAAGAGACCAATACAAAAAAATCAAAGAAACAAAGAGTCGGTTCTTTGAGAAAATCAGCAAGATAGACAAACCCTTACCCAAACTAATCAAAAGACAGAAAGAGAATATCCAAATTAACAAAATCAGAAACAAAAAGGGGGAGAACAGACACTAAGGAAATCCAGAAAATCATTAGGTCATTCTTCAAAAAGCTGTGTTCCATAAAAATGGAAAGTTTAAAAGAAATGGACAATTTCTGGATACGTACCACATACCAAAATTAAATCAAAACCAGAAAAACATTTTACATAGACTATAGCCCCTATGGAAATAGAAGCAGCTATTAAAAGTCTTCTAACTAAAAAAAGCCCAGACCCAGATGACTTCAGCACAGAATTCTACCAGAACTTTAAAGAAAACCTAATACCTATACTCCTCAAAGTATTCCACACAATAGCAACAGAAGGAACATAGCCAAACTCCTTTTTTGAGGCTACAGTTACCCTGATACTCAAACCTCACAAAGTTACAACAAAGAAACAGAACTACAGACCAATCTCACTCATGAACATTGATGCAAAAATTCACAATAAAATTTTCGCAAATCAAATCCAAGAACACATGAAAAAAAAATCATCCACCATGACCAAGCTGGCTTCATCTCAGAGATGCAGGGTTGTTTCAACATATGGAAATCTGTCAATGTAATCTACCTTATAAACAAACTGAAAGAAAAAAAAAACATGATCCCTTTATTAGATGCAGAAAAAGCCTTTGACAAAATTGAACACCCCAATGGTGTGGGAGGTCCTTCTGTCTATGTGTTGCTTTTGTTGGTTAACGAATAAACTGCTTTGGCCTATAGCAAGGCAGAACTTAGCTAGGCAGGGAAAACTAAACAGAATGCAGGGTGAAAGAAGGCGGAGTCAAGAGAAGCCATGTAGCCCCTGTCAGAGACAGATACCAGACAGAACTTTACCAGGTACACCACAGCCATGTGGCAATACACAGATTAATGGAGATGGGTTAGTTTAGGATATGAGTTAGCCAGAAATATGCTTAAGCTATTGGCCAAGCATTATTGCAAATGATATGTTTTCTGTGTGATTATTTAGGATCTAAAAAGCCGGGAATGAACGAGTGGCCTCCTACTACACTCCTTCGTGATAAAGGTCTTAGAGAGATCAGAGATACAAGGAACATATCTAAACACAATAAAAGCAATTTACAGCAAGTAGACAGCCAACATCAAATTAAATGGAGAGAAACTCAAAGTGATTCCACTAAAATTAGGAACAAGATAAGGCTGTCTACTCTCTCTATATATACTCAATATTGTACTCAAAATTCTAGCTAGAACAATAAAATAGCAAAAGGAAATCAAGGGGATACAAACTGGGAGGGAAGAAGTCACACTATCACTTTTGACAAACAATATGATAGTATACATAAGTCACCCGCAAAACTCTACCCTGGAACTCCTACAACTAATAAACACCTTCAGTAATGTGGCAGGATACAAGACCAACTCAAAAAAATCAGTAGCCCTCCTATACACAAATGATAAGTGGGCCAAGAAAGAAATCATAGAAACATTATTCTTTATAATAGCCACAAATATAAAATATCTTGGGGTAACTCTAACCAAACAAGTGGAAGACCTGTATGACAAGAACTTTAAGACTCTAAAGAAAAATGTGAAAGAAGACTTCAGAAAATGGAAAGATCTCCCATGCTCTTGGATAGATAGGATCAACATAATAAAAGTGGCAATTTTATCAAAAGCATTCTACAGAGTCGTTGCAATCCACATCAGATTCCCAACACAATTGTTCGCAGATCTTAAAAGAACATTACTCAACTTCATATGGAGAAACAAAGAACCCATAATAGCTAAAAACAATCCTGTACAATAATGGAACTTCTGGAGGCATCACCATCCTTGACTTCAAGCTCTACTCTAGAGCTATAGTAATAAAAACAGCTTGGCGTTGGCATAAAAACAGACACATGGAACAATGGAAACAAATTGAAGTAGACCCTGACATTAATCCATGCACATTATAAACACCTGATTTCTGACAAAGAAGTCAAAATAAAGTACAATGGGAAAAAAAATCTTTAACAAACAGTGCTGTAGTAACTGGATGTAGAAGATTGCAAATAAGTCCATATCTATTGCCTTGCACAAAACTCAAGTCCAAATGGACCAAGGACCCCAACATAAAGCCAGTTACATTGAACCTGATAGAAGAGAACGTGGGAAGTTGCCTTGAATGCATTGGCACAGAAGACCACTTCCTAAATAGAACATCAGTCGCACAGACACTGAAAGCAGCAGTCATTAAATGGGACCTCCTGAAACTGAGAAGCTTCTGTAAGGCAAAAGACACAGTCAACAAGACAAAAAGCAGCCTACTGAATGGGAAAAGATCCACTCAACCCCAAATCTGACAAAGGGCTGATCTCCAAAATATATAAAGAACTCAAGAAACTAGACTACAAAATACCAAGTAATGCAATTAAAACTGTGGTGGAGATCTAAACAGAGAATTCTCAGTGAAGAAACTCAAATGGCCAAAAGACATTTAAGGAACTGCTCAACATTCTTAATAATCAGGAAAATGCAAATCAAAACAACTCTGAGATGCCATCTTTTACCTGTCAGGATGACTAAGATAAAAAGTACTGAGGACAGCTTATGCGAGAGGATATGGAGTCAGGGGAACACTCCTCCACTGCTGGGGGATTGCCATCTTGTACATTATTCTGGAAATCAATATGGTAGTTTCTTAGAAAATTGGGAATCAATCTACCTCAAGACCCAGCGACATCACTCTTGGTCATATACCCAAAGGATATGCAATCATACCACAAGGACACTTACTCAACAATATTCATAGAAGCATTATTCATAACAGTCAGAACCTGGAAACAAACTAGATACCCCTCAACTGAAGAATGGATGAAGAAAATATGGCATATTTACACAATGGAATATTACTCAGCTGTAAAAAACTTTGCAGTAAACTGGATGGAACTAGAAAAAACCATCCTGAGTGAGGTATCCTAGACTCAGAAAGACAAATATGGTATGTACTCTCACTCACTAGTGGATAGAAGATTTTAAAAAAGCATAGGATAACCAGACTACAATCCACAGCTCCAGAGAATTGGGGGTATAGGGGTCAGGGGAGAGGGTGGAAGGGGAGACAGAAGGGAGCAAAAGGAATAGGAAAAAAATGATCTAATGTGATACAATTAACCCACACAAAATAAAATATACCAATCCTTTCCCCAGAGCAATATTCAAAGATCCTGCACACTATGATGCAAAGTTAAAAATACCCAGCGACTATAATGTAAATTCATGAACATTATGTTAGATAAGTGAATAAAAGAAGGAAGAACAAAGATATTTGCCTGCTGCACAAGGACACGCAACAAAATACAAATGAATTACTCAGGGTAATACTCAGAACTGAGTTCTACAGAGTTGGCTCCTTTATGTTCTTGAGATAAAGTTACTATTTCCATTGTTTTAGGATTTCTTGGGACTGTGCCAAGAGAAGAAAGGAGAGGAGAGGAGAGGAGAGGAGA
>PVIU01032546.1:0-13450 GCA_004026605.1 Ondatra zibethicus | reverse complement strand
TTGTAAGATGGTTTTCTTTGCCTTATGTTTAAAAACCACCTATGAGTGAGTACATGTGATAATTGTCTTTCTGTGTCTGGGTTACTTCACTCAAAATAATGCTTTCTAGTTCCATCCATTTTCCTGCAAAATTTAGGCTGTTGTTATTTTTTTCTGCTATGTAGTACTCCATTGTGTAAATGTACCACATTTTTTTTTTTTATCCATTCTTCGATCGAGGGGCATTTAGGTTGTTTCCAGTTTCTGGCTATGACAAATAAAGCTGCTATGAACATAGTTGAGCACATGTCCTTGTGGCACAATTGAGCATCTTTTGGATAAATACCCAAAAGTGGTATTACTGGGTCTTGAGGAAGGTTGTTTCCTAATTTTCTGAGAAATCGCCACACTGACATCCATAGGGGTTGTACCAGCTTGCATTCCTACCAGCAATGCAGAAGTGTTCCCTTTTCTCCACAGCCTCGCCAGCATAAGTTGTCATCAGTGTTTTTGATCTTGGCCATTCTTACAGGTGTAAGATGGAATCTCAGAGTTGTTTTGATTTGCATTTCTCTGATGACTAAGGATGTTGAATATTTCCTTAAGTGTCTTTCAGCCATTTTAGATTCCTCTGTTGAGAGTTCTCTGTTTAGGTCTGTGCTCCATTTTTTTATTGGATTATGTGTTCTTTTGTTGTCCAATTTCTTGGGTTCCTTGTATATTTTAGAGATCAGACCTCTGTCTGATGTGGGATTAGTGAAGATCTTTTCCCATTCTGTAGGCTGGCGTTCTATCTTGTTGACCGTGTCTTTTGCTTTACAGAAGCTTTTCAGTTTCAGGAGGTCCCATTTATTAATTGTTTCTCTCAGTGTCTGTGCTGCTGGGCTTCTATTTAGGAAGTGGTTCCCTGTGCCAATGCATTCAAGTGTAGTTCCCACTTTCTCTTCTATAAGGTTCAGTGTGGCTGGCTTTATATCGAGGTCTTTGATCCATTTGGACTTGAGTTTTGTACATGGTGATAGATAGGGGTCTACTTTCATTTGTCTTTTGACACTCTTAATGACCGGTCCATGTATGATTAATGCGCTGATTAGATTTGTGAGAGACTGCATTTCTTCAGTGAAACTCTTGGTCCTCTATTCACAATGCTCATTCCTAAATACCCAAACCCTTAAAAACCCAATATATAAAGATTTATATACAGATGACAAATCAAGGGTTTAATTCTGTTATAAACTCCAGGGAGAAATATAGTCTACAATAATTAAAAAAACATTAGCCACCTACTCCACTTCTTTTGTTGCGTGACCCTTGCCCCATATTCTGTGTTGTTACGAGAAGAACAATTGGTTAAAAATTAAGACTAAACCCAGCTGTGTCAAGAGCTATGTTAAGATAACGAAAGACTTGTATAGACAAGCTTTTATGAATCCCCTCTTAAGCCTGTACAAACACGTTGTTATAACAAACTGTATTTCTAATTGTAAAATAGTATCACAAATTGTAAATTCGTGGAATGTACCATCATCCAAGCCTTAACCTCAAATTGTAAAGTTCTTTTCTTATATCACCTCTGACCACCCTTCTTGTGGGTTTTGTTTAAAAAGAAACTACTCTCTCTGTTCAGGGCCATGGTGTCAGAACCCAGCCTGCCTGTGGCCTTAACTAATTAGAAGTTCCAGTATCCCACTGTGATGGAATAAAGTGGTCTCTGCTCATCTAACTTTGGTGGCCACATCCTCAACATTTGTTTGATTTCCAGACCCAACAGTAATGATGCATAATAATATTTGCTATACTCATAGATTGGTACTTACCCAATTGTCATCAGAGAGTCTTCATCCAGCAACTGATGGAAACAGAGATCAGAGACCCTCAGCCAAAATTTAGGCTGAGCTCAGGGAATCCTGCTGAAGGGAGGAAGGACGGATTGTAGGAACCAGAGGGGTCAAGACATCATAAGACAATCCACAGAATCCACTAACTGAGGCTCATAGGAACTCAGAAAGTCCAAATTCACAACCAGGGAGCCTGCATGGGATAGACCTAGGCCCTCTGTATATATGGGATGGTTGTGTTGATTGATCTTCTTGTAGGACTCCTAGTGGGAACAGGGCTGTGTCTAACTCTTTTTCTGGCCTTTGGGACACTATTCCTCATACTGGGTTGCCTTGCCAAGCTTTAATACAAGAGGAGGTACTTAATCCTACCTCAACTTGAGATGCCGTATTTTGTTAATATCCATGGGAGGCCTGCCTTTTTTCGAAGAGAAATAAAGGAGGTGTGGATGAGGGTGTTTAGAAAGGGTACAGAGAGGGACTGGGAGGAGAGCAGGGAGGGGGAACTTCGGCTGGGATGTAAAATAAATAATAAATAATTTATAAATAAAAATGATAAGATGAAACAATTAATCAATCAAGCAAACAAACAAACCCTAAATTAGGAAAAGCCTTGACGTGACATTTTGAGACAAGGAACCCCCAAAGATGCGGTAGGAGCGCCTTTTCTGCTGGCCATCTACTGCCGGGTGTGCAGACTACCCATAAGAGTAGTGTGTTTCCCAGAGAGACTCCCTTGGAGCAAACCAAATTTACCTTTGCAAGCGGTTATCCACTGGCGGTAACTTGTGGTTTAGGGACAGGGGTATGTGTCCATTTCTCTTCTCAGCTCTAGAACCCCATTTGTTACAGACACCTGCAGGCCCTGTGTGCCTTGGTCTGTGTGAGTTCATATGTGCATTGATCGTGTTGATTTAGAGGGCTTTGTCTTCTTGGTGTTCTCCATCCCCTCTGGCTCTTACACTTTTTTGGTTTTCTCTACACTGAGTCTCTGAGGGAAGGAATTTGATGGGGACAAGCCATTTAGGGATAAATGTTAATGACTGGCTTTGGGTTTCTGTATTTGTTCCCAACTGTTTCAGGAGGAAGCTTTTCTATTGATGGATGAACAAGGCCATGATCAATGAGCATAGCAAAATTTTAGAATGTCATTAAGTATCAATTTATTGCTACTTTTTTTTTTTAAAGATAAGTGATATTTAGCTTTCCCCTATGTCCCAGGTTACCTTGTTACAGGTTTTTGGTCACCTAAAGAGTGTCAGGTATGGGTTCCATCTCAATGAGTCTTAAGTCAAATAAGATATTGATTGATAATTCCCAGAATTTTATCCCACCATTGCCCTAGTATAACTTGCAGGCAGGACACCGTTGGAGATCAAAGAGTTTGTGGTTGGGGTGGGGTTTACATTTCTCCTTTGGTAGTATGCAGAGTACCATCCTGTACCAAAGATGCTCTCACACAGGGGTGAAGGTCTATGGAGACAACAGCTTGACTTCTTCATGTTCAGTGACTTGTTGTCTTTAGCACTGAGCATCTCTGGTCACCAAATGAGGCTTCCAGTACAGGACTTGGATGTATTTAAGATGTTGGCCAAAGTGCTCCCACAGGAACCCCCAAACAGTCCAGGCTGTTTTCAAGACTATTGGTTGTTCTCCACAAACTGATTGCAATGTCCCATTGCTGGGTAGAGAGTCTTAATGAGGGCTTGTCTATCTTAAGTTTGCCCATGGACTTGTCTATGAGAGATTATCTTGTTTAATTATGGTAGGAACACCTGACCATTTGAGGCGGCATCATTCTCTAGGAAAGGCATTTAAAACTGTGTAAGAGTTGAGAAGGTGATCTGAATACAGACACAAATGTATGAATTTATTGTCCTCTGCTTTTGACCCTGTATGTAATGTACTTCAATGTAAGTTGCTTCAAGTACCTGCCACATTGGGTTGCTTGCAATGATGGACAGTAACTTGGAATTGGAGGCCAAATAAAGCCTTTCTTCCTTAGGTTGCTTTCTCAAGGTCTGTTATCACAGGAGTAGGAACAAAAAGGGCACACCCTCTACATCTCTTTCTTCCTCCCCTTCACTCCTTCATTATCATCCCCTCCAACATCAATAGACATCATTGAAGAGAAGGGTAAAGGGAATGTAAGAGCCAGAAGAAAGGGACAAGTACTATGTAGTCAGTCTCCTTCCTCCCCTCCCCTCCCCTCCCCTCCTCTCCCCTCTTCTTTATTCTCCTCCCCTCCTTTCTCCTATCCTCCTCTCCTCTACACTTTTCTCTCCTCTCTTCCCCTCTCCTCTCCTCCTCTCCTGTCTTCTTCCCTCTCCTCTCCTCTTCCCTCTCTCCTCTCCTCTCTTTCCCTCCCCTCCCCTCATCTTTCCCCATCCCTAAACCTCACACCCTTTCTCATGGAGTTCTGAGTTTGTTCACAGGAACATGGGTGAGGAACTATTTACAGGACCATGGACATCTCATCACAGGCTACATCACCATAGAAAACATCTCTTCTTTCCCTGGAAATCACTAACTGCATTTATATTCTCAGAGAGAGGTATACCATCATGACCCTCCTTCTCTCCTAGTCCATAAAGGAATGCTGCTGGGTCTACCGTTGCACTCATCTTATGCTGGTGGTTACAGATGCTGAGTGTTCAAGAATTCAAGAACCTGGAAGAAGCGCACCCAATGCTCAGCCTTCCTCTAGATTTTATGCTCATTTTGCTCCCTCTTCCACGATGTTCCCTTGCAGAGGGTGATACAGGTGTCCCTTTTAGGACCCGGCTTTCAATAGTTATTTATTATTAGAACTTTGATAAGTTATTAGGCATTGTAGTACCTGCTGTTCCCTGCAAAAATAAACCTCTGACCCAAACTGGAAGCAGCAATGATATGAGGGGTTAGGGTTAGGATATCTGAATCTGTTTGGATATGAGCAAACAGATTTAGAAGAGAATTCGACAACCACATCATGTACAGTTAGCTACACCAAAGCAGCGGCTCCCCACTAGAGCTTATGACCTTCCTACCCAGAGTATTTTGGCCAGATTTATAGTGCCAGATATGAATTCCTACTTGTCACGCACTCCTCAAAGCAATCAGGGAGCAGGTGCTTACTACCATTACAGACTTGCTATTATTGCATTAGTGGGCATGGATTTCATACACATTAAAATTTAAAAGAAAATTGTTTGAAAAATCCTAAGTATACTTTACTTGGTTGCAGACTTTCTTTGTCTGGCTTAGCGTACACACCCCTCTGTCCTTCCTCAGGGCGCAGGCACGGCATCCTATTGCCTTGTTGTCACTAAGGGCAGTTTTTAAAATCATAAGTTCCTAAAATTTTGCATTCTGTGCAGTTCTGAATTTGTCTATCTGTATCTATGCTTTCAGCCTTTTGGCCTTTGGTTACAGCTAGGACTTTATGTAATAGTGCTCAAAACACATTCTAGAGGCTTTCCATGGGAAGGATAGAAACTTCTTTAGAAAATAGCTAGAATCAGCTTTCCAATCACATGAGGAAGCCACATTGGAAGCTGATTCTGCAGCCACCATCAAATCTTTGGATGACCATGGCATTACACTGTGACCAGTTGAGAGCACTTAAATCTTAACTTTCTAGAGAAACC
The DNA here is from genome assembly GCA_004026605.1 of Ondatra zibethicus. Taxonomy (NCBI): domain Eukaryota; kingdom Metazoa; phylum Chordata; class Mammalia; order Rodentia; family Cricetidae; genus Ondatra; species Ondatra zibethicus. The sequence continues at coordinate 8,004 of PVIU01032546.1, read as the reverse complement.
ACGCCTGACTTCCTGATACCTTTGAGCCATGATATACTAATTATTATCTTTGTTTAAATCTCTCCGTTTTGGACAACTTGTTACACAGCAATGGTTAACTTATGTAAAGAGATGTCATCTAAATTTATGAAATTCATTTAAGGCAGATTATGATAGGAGTGAGGAAAACATGACGATCTCTTTAATTAGATAAATATAAAGCTCACAGCACAGATATTTTTCCAGTAAGTAGTATAGTTGTCAAAAACTAAATAGAAAATGTGTTGGACATGGATTTGGCAAGGAAGTTATTGGCTTTTACTGTATGATGACTTGAAGATGGGTACCATACTGTACATATGTTCATCTGTGACAGCTCAAGTTATTTCTTTACTAGGAAATTCTGCAACAGGTTCTACCTATAGCTATTAATCATGTAGCTTTATAGTCAAAACCCCCATATATCCATTTACAGATAAAAATATTTCAGTACAAATCACATTGATTTTCTGAAAGTTCAGCATGACAGTCAGTGATGTCTGGGTTCTGTGGCATTGCTATGTGCATCTCCATATGGAGAGCAGAGCCTGAACACATGTGGTAATGCATGCATCACCACATACTCACTAATGAAGCAAGGTAAAGAAACAGAAAAGCTTTCATTTCATCAACACGCAGCTGGTGTGTGATGCCAGATGTAAAGCCACTGGTGTTCTTGCCAAGTTCTTGGGACCATGTCATGGTTTATTTAAACTCGTACAATCAAGAATAGCCTGATTTAAAAAATAGTCAAATTCAAGGAGACTGATGAAAAGGTGGATAGAAATGAGGTATTTTAACATAAAATCATGATTGCATTAATGTAAGATTATGAGTTATGTTTTTCACTCTTTGTAGCTTATTACGGTTTTTTCCTGGGTTAAAATCCTACTAACACTCAGCCCCCACAGAATTGCTTTAAGATGACTCATATGAAATCAGGAGAGATGTCATAAAAGTTCTTTTCTTTTGGACCAGTTACACATCTCTATGCAAACTGGAGAGTAGATGGCAGTCTTCCTATAATATCCTCACACACTGACTTCGATATGTCTATTCCATGGCATTAGAGTTTATTCTAACAGAGCCCAAATCCTTGAGAGGCCTTGGTAAAAGGTGGAAGCTTTTACACAATTAGTACATGACAAGGGTTGGGAGATGTCTTCCTCCTTAGAGGAGCCTTTTCACCTGGTAATAGGAATTGTAGGGGTTGTTCTTTGTGATTGGTCACCATCAGAGGCAAGTGTGATAATAAACTCTTGTGAAAGTGAGCTTACTTTTATTGAATGTTTGTCATGTGCTAGGATCTGAGCATCATAGTTAAGAAAAAGCTGTTTTTCCAAAACAATGAAACAAAACAACTATGTTTAGCAATGTAACTTTCTTTTCAGAAAAGATCCTCTGCAGTCATTAAGAATAATTCTAATAAAGTACATATAACACTAAATTGATCGTTTTAACCATTTTAAAGCTACACAGTTCACCAACTCATTATGCAGCCATCACCACTATGTCTCTTCAAAGAGCAAAGCAGGCGTTTTTCACCACAAGATACATCAAGAAGACCCTTTTCTCAAAGAACAATCATTGAGGAAGGAACAATGGCAACGTAAATATGAGTGCACTTTATTATTATTTAACTGATATGTTTATTAATTGAAAGGTCTAGCTGACCATCCCAATGCAGAAAGCTCTGCCAAGCATTTGGCATTCACATGAATGGGTCTCAGCTCATCTGTGCCCATGCTCATGTGATTTCTAGGAGAGACCTCATCTCTATCCCAGTTCTAGGGAGAAGGAGTTGAGGAATGGATCTGAAATCTGTATCTAACTGAAAGTGTGTATTGAATGCTTATTTACATATTTTAGTTCTTATCACCCCCCCCAAAGTAGGTATAGTTAGCATTTTTATCTCATAGGTGAAGAATCTTAGGTATGCAGGTGTTGAGCCTATTGTTACATAGTGCTAGATGTGGACTTGTGCCTGGGTCAGCGGAAGCAGCAACTCGATCCCTAGCCCTGCCTCATGCTGCCTCTGCTGTGTGCTCTGTGTGGACAGAGGATCTTTGTGGACTTCCTTCCAAGTTAGCTATTTGTTATGCATCGCTGCTCGTGGGAAGATGGTGTGAAGGGAGAGGTGAAGAGATGCGGCCCCTTGTCTGGAGGTGGAAATCAGAGAAGAGGGTGCTGAGCTTGAGCATTTTGCAGCAGGCTAGCTCCTGCTAGCTCCTGCTAGCTCCGGCTAGCTCCTGCTAGCCCACATAGTCCCTCATAGAAGTACCAAGAAAGGTAATCCTTCTAGATAGCTTTATTCAGAAAAGCTTTCTAGAATGCACACATTTGTGAAAATACATACATTTATGAGCACAGCTGTGAATAATGGATCCTAGAACCTGTACATTGCACAGCTGCATGTAAGGACCTGTACAGATGCACAGCTGCATGTGAGGAAGAGCCTGTACAGTGGACAGCTGCATGTGAGGACCTGTACAGTGGACAGCTGCATGTGAGGAAAACTCTTTCTTCTCCTTGCTTAGCTCTTGACCTCTGTCGGAGTGTGCTGGCCTTGATTCCCAGTTCCTTAGGATGCCGTCTTACTCTGATAGTGCTTCGATCCTTATGAGAAGAGGACATTGTAGGAAGCAGAGTTTAGAGAAAGCATCAGTGGAACCAGAATGGTGAAGCACAAGCCTGTTTTCTTCAAGAGAAGGAAATCATGCCTTTTTACCCAGAAGGCAGAGATGAACTGCCTGGTGATCTTTCTGCTATTCTTGGAGCCAGCCTTCACCTGAAACCCACCAATTCCCCCAATCCTGAGCCCCGAGCTTTGTTTCTTGGTGACTAGAACCCATCCATATGAAAGAAGTTCCATGTACTTTGCATCTTCCATTGACAGACTCTATTCTTGTGCTTATTACACACCCTTCCTCTTTAGGCCCTGGCCCCGAGTTTGCTTATCAGTTGACAAAACTCATTTTTTTTTGTTATAAACACAGGTACTTTGTCTTTTGCAAGGGATTTTGGATGTAGCTATGCCTAAAGCTTCATTGTGATAACTGTCACATGGAGATCTTTCCCCAAAGTTTTACTGTATTAAATATGCAAGGAAAATCAACTGCTTGGTCAGACTCTGGAGGTTTTGAACCAATGCCTGCTAAAGTGGTGTTGACTTTCCTTCCTTTCTTCCTCCCCCTCCCTCTTTTCCTTCCTCTTTCCTTCCTTCCTTTCTTCCCTCCCTCCTTCCTCCCCTTTACCTTTCTCATTCCCTCCCTTTCTCCCTCTCTCCCTCCTTTCTTCCTTTCTTGATTATTTATTTATTTTTTTAGTTTTACAACCTAATCAACGTTTCCCCTCCCTCTCCTCTTCCCAGTTCCTCTCTGTCCATGCCCCCATCCACTCCTCCTCCACTGTTTCTCTTCAGATACAGGTGGGCCTCCCATGGATATCAGTCAGCCATGCTACATAGAGGAGACTAGACTCCTCCTCTTCTATTAAGGCTGGGTGAGGCAATTCAGTAGGAGGAATGGGTCTCCAAAGCAGGCAACGAAGTCAGACACAGTCACCGCTCTCACTGTTAGGACTTCCACAGGAAGGCCAAACTACACAACTTTAACATATATGCAGAAGGCCTCAGTCAGTCCCGTGCAGGCTCCCTGGATGTCAGTTCAGTCTCTGTGAGCCCTTAGGGGCCCAGCTTAGTTGGTTGTGTGGGTTTTCTTGTGGTGTCCTTGACCCCTCTGACTCCTACAGTCCTTCTTCCCTCTCTTCAGCAGGATTCCCTGAGCTCCATGTAATGTTTGGCTGTGGGTCTCTGCGTTTCCATCAGTTTGTGGATGAAGCCTCTTTGGCGACAGTCGGGTTAGGCTTCAGTCTGTGGATGGATCAGAGTAACACTAGGAATCACTTCACTGACTTTTTTTTTTTTTTAATTTTTTGCTATTTTTGTTTGGCTCTATCTTTCAGATGGAATACTCCTGAATTTAAATCTTAACCTCTCCTGAATTGTTTCCCTGACAGCTGTGGCCCTTGCAGCAGCCCCCACCAGGAAGGAACAGCAGAAGCACAGTTTAGAACAATGACCATGTACCACGCAAAGAGGTGATAGGGTCCTGACCATTTGTGTAAGGCAACGCGAGACCTCGGGGAAAGTCAAACCTGACTGCTCTGTGTGATCTTAGAGATAGTTTTACTATCTGTCCTTTGTGGCATAGATTATTCATAATTATATATTAGCTGTAATTATGTACTAGGCCATTTTTGCTGTGACTATATATCCTGACAAAGGTCACAAACAACCAGGAGCTGCTGGCCCCGCCTGGACTGGAATTGGGGGAGGACACAGATGGTGCTCCCAGAGACCTTTGGGTCTGTGTGGGTCTCAATCAGACTGCCTGGCCCCTGGCACTGGGTGGTCATATGCCATTATAGCAAGTGTTGCCCAAGGTCTCTAGGCCTGGGTACCGAAGAGAGGAAAAGGCAACAGCTTCACATCATCCCTTGTGGCTGGGGTGGGTAGTACTCAAGTGCCAAGAGCCCTGTCACTGGATGGTTGGGCCCCATGGTGGCGAGAGAGTACAGGGTGGGCTGGTGGAAGGGAGGGAGAGACCAGGGTCTAGGTTGATATCCCTGACTTATGTTGCCTCCAGGGCTCACCTGGATGTTCAGGGTCTGGGCCACAACTGTGACCATGTTGGTGTCCAAGGACTGTGCTTTCACCAGGGTTAGGCCAATTTGAGTGGCCAGGGCTGTCAACTGGGGCCATAGTGTCATTCAGACCAGGGGGTGGCCAAGGACTATGTCTGGATCCATGGCCCCGCCACAACTAGGTCTTTGTTGATGTCTGCAACTCCCGGGACCATTAAAGATGGTGCTGATGCTGGGTGTCTGGGCCACCATCTGGGGCCACAGTGCTATGGTGGCCATGCTGGTGTGGGTGGCCTGCAATGCCACCTGGGCCTATGGTGACATCTTGGCCCAGGCTTTTGCCTAGGACCATGTCTATAGGTCCATGGTCCTATCACAGCCAGGGTCTGCATTGATGTCTGTGGCCTATGGGACATCAAAGGCCACATAGATGCCTGGGATATAGGCTGCAACTTGTGGCCATGAAGACGTCCAAGGGCTGTATTGCCACCAGAGACATCCTCCCGGGGTCATGGTGTTGTCTGGGCCAGGGCTGCTGCAGAGGGCAATGTCTGGATCCATGGCCCTAGAGCTGTCAGGGTCTGACTCGATATCTGAGGCTCCTTTAGTTACCAAGGGCCATGTGGATGACTGGTGTCTGGTCAGCCACTTTGGGCCATGCAGATTTGGGTGGCCAGTGCTGCCACATGGAGTCATGGAGATGCTGGGCATGGACCATGCTGCCTAGGACCATGTCTGGATCCATGGACCTCCACAGGCTGGGATCTAGGGTAGTGTCCATGGCTCCAGTTGCCAGCAGGGGCTCTGTGGATGCCTGGAATCATGTTGGTGTGGGGGCCATGCTTCCGCCAGGGCCATGCTGATCTGAGTGATCTGGGCTGCCACCGGGACTGTGGTGGTATCTGGGACTAAGCTTCTGCCGAGGTTTTGTCTGGGTCTGCAGTCCTGTAGCAGCTGGGGTCTGTGGTGATGTCCATGGCCCATGTTAGCATGGCGATTATTGGAGCCAGACTGTGCTGATATCGCTTTGCCCTTCACTGACCCTAGAATGGCTGGTCCTGACCCTCACCCGATACTGCAGCAGGTGAGCTTGCTTTCATCCCTGCACTTGAGAAAGATGACCCCACCCCTCACCAAAGGTGTGGACCTCACTTGGGAAGCATGTTAGAGCTGACTGTGTTGTCAGGACATAGGTGAGCCAGCCCTGAAGGCATGGGAGTGGGATTGCTGAAACCAGTCCCTCCCCTCTGTATGTTTCCTTTATAGCAAGCAGGCCATGCACCTTGCCTGGGCAAAACAGTAGACCTGGCTCTGGTAATGTGAGTGAGGGGGACCTGGATCTGAGGACCTGAGAGCAGGAAAACTGGCCATACTCCTTGCTGTAGGCTGCATTGCGTAAGCTGGCCAGTGCTGGAGAACTCACTCGGGTCGTGATGATGAGGGAAAGCTAGTGAAGCTGACCAACCCAGCTACCACCCAGGCCAAGAGCCAGGGTTATGAGTCGGTCCACCCCAACATCCATCTATCTATGAAGTGTGGGAGCATGTGAAGGTGCGATCTACAGATCCCAAACTGTAGGATCTTCATGGCATAGGACAACAACAGGATATCCAAGTGAAGCCCCAGTGAGAGTCCATTATTGATTTTGTACCAGAAACCAGAGACCTCGAGTCAAACCAATAATGTGTGGCAATAAACACTTACGAGTAAAGATGAGTGGATGAAGTGGTAAACTGTGTGGCAGTACAGCTTTTACAACAAGATTTTTCCATTTTTGTTCTTGTTTTTGTTTTGTTTGGTTTCTCTGTTTTGTTTGGTTTTTGATTTTTCTTTGAAATTTGGTTTTGTTGGGGAGAGGTTACAAGGGCAGTGGGCAGATACAAAGGGAGGGAGAGATAAGTGGGATTGGAATGCATGAAATGAAATCCACAAAAAACAATAAAAGTAAAACAAAACAACAACAACAAAAAAAAACTTGACAGAAACAACTTAAAGTGATGAAATATTTTGGCTTTCATTTTCAGAGAATTATAGTGGTATATTATTTGTATTTTGAAACATAAATGTTGCCTGAAGACCAGAGGCAAAGTTAAAGCCACTAGAGGTCAGACAATGGTGACACACACCTTTAATCCCAGGATTTGGGAGACAGAGTCAGATGGATCTCTGTGAGTTCAAGGCCACCCTGGGCTACACAAGATCAATGCAGAAACAAATCCAGGTGGTGGTGGCTCAGACCTTTAATCCCAGTCCTAGGGAGTCACAAGCCTTTAATCCTAACACTAGGGGGAATATAAAATGGCTAAACAGAGGCTTAATCTGTTTAGTTTGCAGTCGCTCAGCCTTGGTAGAGGTAAGACTTCTTTAGTGGCTTGGCTGCTTAGTTTTCTGGTTTGGGGGGCAATATTTTTTTTAATCAAAATACAAATAATATACCATTACAAAGAACTCTATCCATTGTTACATTGTTGAAAATACATGGTGGCACAGTTCATTTCATGGCAGCCCAGCATGTGCAGTGGATGTCCTGTGCTGGTGGAGTAGGAGAAGAACGCTGATATAGGAATCACATGTTGAGAATGTCATTCAAAGGCCCACTGCCAGTGACCTGTTTCCACCACTCAGATTCCACATTGCAGAGATTGCAGAGCATCCTCTGAACAGCATCCACTGCAGGAGATGGAGTATGGAAAACAAGTGCTGGGGTGGTGGTATATCAGGTTCTAGTCATTCCACTACCAGGACTGAGCCTAGGAAGTGATGCATTCTATTCAAACATGCTACCACTGAGATACATAAAATTGAAAAATGAAATATAAGCCCTGGCAATGCAAAAGCGTGCATGGGCAGCCCGTAAATGGTGGTTCTGTTGAACTTGTCTATATTGGGTTTCATGGTCTAAGTTTATGAGGACGACTGACTGGTTTAAGTGAAATGCTGTGGTTCCCCAAGGGGTGCAGCGGCAGAAACACTGGAGGTCCCTGAGTGGCGTCAGTGGGCAGTGGGCTATGAGACCATGGTGGGCCATGAAGGCAGTGGGGTCCCAGGCAGGAAGCTGGGGGGCAGGTAAGAGACCTGGGCGGGCAGCCAGTCCCACGAGGAGCCGCAGCCCCAGTGGGTGAGAGACAGACAGATAGGCATGCCATGAAGAGTGAGGTTGGATATTTATTTAGTGAGTTATGGAGGAGAAAGGGGGGAAGGGGAGAAGAGAGAAGAGCAGAGAGGCAGAGAGAAAGAGAAACAGAGAGAGAGAGAGAGAGAAAGAGAGAGAGAGAGAGAGGGAGGGAGGGGAGGGGAGTGGAGTGGAGTGGAGGGGAGGGGAGAAAAGGAGAGGGAAGGGGA
>PVIU01032545.1:0-13454 GCA_004026605.1 Ondatra zibethicus | reverse complement strand
ATGCCCTCTTTCAAGGAAGAAGGGGGAGGGAGGAGGGGTGGGGGGTAGTGGGAGGGGACCGGGAGAAGGGGAAGAAAGGAAAAAAAATTTATTTCTTTAATTATGTTCTTGAATGGAAAAAATAAAACAAAACAATGTATGGAAAAAAATAAAAAAATAAAAGGTACAAAATTGAGAGAAATTAAAAAAAAACATTTACTAAAAAAAGAGAACCAAAAAAAAGAAAAAGAAAAGAAAGTAATTTTTAGAGTACCATGTAATCATTTGGCAAATGTAGAAACCAAGTTTCAAGAGATGGCAGATATCCAGAAGATGCCAAGGCCATTGTGCAAGCTCTAATAAATATTCTTAGTTCCCTAGTCTTTCTACTCCTTTCAAAGTATTCTTTACATTATTCTCTAACTCAGGAAGTCTTAACTCAAGACCAGCCATGATTAAGATAATCAACCACTCCCATTTTTCAGGACTACGTGATTTTCTAGGTCTTTGAGTTTTTTTAACTTTAAAAGTTCCCAAAAAATCAGGATTTTTAGTATTCTACCAGGTGGTACCCAACTGCCAGATCATTCCTTGATGACAGTTCTGTTTTAGTAAATGAAATACTAAGAAATCTTGTGTCTCATTTCACATTTTTGATTCACAGAGTCATTTAATCTTGAGTACAATAGTTAAAACTGGCTTTCTAATTTATGCCTTTAAGCCCAGGATTTGTAATTCACTTTTGTGTAGACCCATCCTTTCTGGTTTTTTTTTTTCTGTGTCATGAACAATAAACAAACCCTCTAATTATCCAGTCTTCATTTCTTTACCTCTGGGAACTGATCACATCTAGTCTTTACAGACATCATTGAATTTTACTTGTCATCCATGTGAGTTTGAGATATCTGCTAGTTATCTTACTAATCTATCCTGATCTCAACTTCTAATTCATTCTGGAAGCTCCTAGGTTATAATTCAAATTTATATGTGAGTTTCTTCACACCATCAGTTCTTTTACTGCCAAAAGTTTCAAACAACATCACATCTTGGATCTGGAAGTTGGCTACATATCTTATTCTTTTTGAGGCCCATGGACTGAGTATCCCAAACAAATAGAACAGCAAAAGATAACATCAAAATCTCTTTATCAAATAAAAAATACCTTTGGACCACTGTTTATAAGTAGCATCTCTAAATTATTCTTGAAATTTCATTCATCTTAAGAAGACCTTTGCTGGGTGATATAACTACAGGATTTCAGTATACCATCTGAGAAGAACTTAAAGTGCTCTTTTCTTTTGACTTAGCATTAGGTCATGTAGAGAGAGCCTGGTGGCCTTTACTCTGGCCATTTGCCCACTCAAATCTATTTTAGGCTTACCTCTTAGAGTCTGATCTGAACTCTTTTTTTTTTCAAAGATCCTGACATGTTCCTTTTTTCAAAAACAAAACGAACAATAAAAAGAAAATTCTTTCTGTTTGGCTTAAATCTATATATTTCTTGCTCTTTCTAGCCATAGACCAAAGTACTCAAAGGATGTGATAAGAGACACAAAATGGCATTGAAAGTCTTGTCATGAAGTATTTGAGTCCAACTATCATGTGAGAGATCATACTGCTTTTTCTCTGATTTAGTAAATTGAATTGGTTTATTCTTTGTGGTTTTGTTTTGTTTTGCCTCTTGTTTTTGCTTCTTTGCAGGGAAAAACATCATTTTATTTCTTCCAAATTTGTAAGTATGTAGATATCAATGATATTGTGGGAAATAAAAGCCTGTTAAATTTCATATTTATTTTCTGGACAAGGAAAAACTTTACTCTTGATCAAGAGGGTATGCTTGGAAGAGGTAACACACAGAAAGAGAAAATGCACTTGGTTTTTATTCTAACTCAGATGGTGACTGCATCTTTCCCCAATTGGCTGGGTTCAACCCCACAGGCTTATTTAAGTAGATAATCTGAAACTAATTGATGTGTAGGAAATGAAGGAGGAAAAGGGAAAAAGCATCACTGGTTTAGGCCATTGAATTTCTGGAGTGTATAGGGGGGACTTTGTGTAAATAAAGATTTTCTTGGGCATGGAGGGGAGTTAAAACATTTGCATAAAAGTCTTACAAAGTGAAAATGTAAAAATATTTGAATTCATTATTCTGAACATGTTTTATAGTTTGTGATAGAACAGACTTGTATTTAATATTTCTTACAAATCTCTCCTCCTATCAAAGTGCATGACAGCCGATTGTGGGTTCATCACTCTGGAGATCAGCCTTAGATCTTAGTAAATCAAAGAGCTCAATAAATGGAGTCTCTTGTGAGTTCATTAAGAGTTTCCAGTGAACTTTGACTTGAATATTTTCAAATCTCTTTCCAGACGTTTATTCTCCCAACCCTTGACAATTGGGGGCTCTTAGATCTATGATGGGATTTGTAAGTGATTCTAGATTCTTTTTGTTGTTGTTGTTGTTTGTTTGTCCTGGCTGTCCTGGAACTCACTCTGTAGATCAGACTGGCCTTGAACTCACAGAGATCCACCTGCCTCTGCCTCCAAAGTTCTGGGACTAAAGGCGTGTGCCACCACCTCCTGGCCTGATTCTAGGTTCTTTAGAGAGGCAGAATGTAGCAGTGAAGGCCTCTTAATAGACAACTTCTCCTGTTCAAGAGAACAGAATTTCTAGCCCAGGTGCAGAGCTAACATTCCAATGGGACCAGACCAATCTTCTGGCCATCTCAGGAATGTGGCTTCATTTTAAAACATACTAATGAAATTGATGTTTGTTTTAGGGGCTTAACTTAGATTTTTTGTGTCAACTATTACTAAACAGATATTCCCTCCTTATTGCATTTTCTTACTCCAAGATAGGACAGGCAGGCAGAGCCTACATTTTATCGAGTCTGATTAGCATATTTATTATAGAATAAATATTAATCAAAGAAATGTTTTAAGAGAGACGGTACTGCTGGTTTTAAACTAAATTTAGGATTATCGTTTATAACAATGTCTTGGAACACATCAGACACCAATATCCTTTTCTGCATGTGATGTAATTGAAAGGCAAAGAACTCAAAGTGGTGCTTCTTTACTCAGGAAACTGTAGAGAACCCACCACCAAAGCCTGTCAGATTGCTCCGGGATGCAAGCTGACTTTGGTGGTTGTTTAGAGCCTATCTAGTGGTTCTCAAGTACAGTTGGAATTCAGAATCCTTGTTTGTGTTGCTGTTTGTTATTTTATTTTTAAATTAATTTCTAAAAGTTAGAATACAATGTAATGGATTTTATTATGATATTTTCATATATGTCATTATACTTTGTTATTTGTTCTCTCATTCCACTTCTGTTCCTTGAATCCCTACCTCTTTTCCATTACACTCTTGCTTCACTTTGTGTCTCTTCTCCTCCCAGTCTCCCTTCTACCTTTATGCCTACACACACACACACACATACACATACACATACCCTTCTACATTCTACACATGAGATCAAACATGTGACATATTTATCTGTCTATCCATCCATCCATCTATCTATCCATCTATCTATCTATCCATCTATCTATCTATCTATCTATCTATCTATCTATCTATCTATCTATCTATCTATCTATCTGTCTATCTATCTTAGAAGGGAATGATACGTATAAACCACAGTAGCCAGTTGTCTTTTCCACTGGGATTGAACTCAGATTAGCAGGCTTAATAGCAAGTACCTTTACCCACTGACTCATCTTGCTTGTCCTCAGCAATCTCTTTTTAAAGGTTGGCTTATTTCTTTTAACGTAGTTATGTCTTCAAATCTCATTATTCAGTTTTCTTTACAGCTGAATAAAATTCAACTGCATATATGTAGCATACTTTTTTTATTCATCCAACTGTTGATGAACATCAAGACTGGTTCTATACCTTGGCTAATGTGAATAGTGAAAACTTATGGATATACAAGTATCTTGGTGGTATGTTGACATTAAGTACCCAGAACTGGTATACCTATTGGTATATCTAGGCCTTGTGGCAGTTTTAGTTTTAATTTTTTTTTTTTGTTTTTAAAGACAAGGTTTCTCTGTAACTTTGGAGCCTTAATTTTTTGAGGAATCTCTATAGCAACTTCCCTAGTAGCCCCATGAGTTTACATTCCTCACAAATTGTGTAAGTGTTCCACTTTCTCCACATTCTCATCAGCATAGAATCCATGTTTTAAACTTTAGTGGCAGGATATGGGATAGAAGAAGATCATATGGGCCTAGAAAAAGGTATAAGCTCCTATCTTAAAGAACTCCAGTGATTGGCATTGAAGACAGTACTGAAAGGTGAGTTAGCACTACATTGAAGAGGGGAAATAGCATTCACAGAGTCCACTTGAGTTAAGGGAGAATGCTAGTTCTATCTCAGTCACATGAAAGCACTTCCTATAAGCTAGAGGACACATGACAGCATGCTGACCAACTGCAATATTCAGCTTGGACTCACTAGAATTTTTCCTGATGGTGGTAATACCTACCCCAGCCCATAAAGAGAAAGTAATGATTCAGTAAGTGGAATAACAGATCGAGAGAATGCATGGAATTAGAACATCCCTGCCAACCCTTTAAGTCACTAGGTCACTCATTAATCCTTCTTTTTTGGTACTTTACCATCCTGTCACCTTCTAGACAGCAAGCATCACTTAAGAAACTCACCTTATTTTCAATGTGCCCTAGAATTTTAATATAGTGCTCAATCTTCAGTATCCAAGAATTCTGTATTTGTGAATTCACCTACCTACTAAAATTTCTATGGAACTTCAAAATCATCACTCTGAGCGCTTTCACAGTCCTTCATGGACACGTGCAGAGAAACAGAAAAGTAGTCTTCAAATATGCATGCATATTAACAACTGAGGTTGAGCAAAGTGGCATTTTGCCTTCTTCTATCAATTCTCAAACCAAAACAAAATATCTGGATGAGGACAAATTGATGGCTCATTTTCTTTATGCATTTTTGGTGTTCTTTGTTGATATTTTCACTGTCTCAAATATGTTTCAGGAGCTGAAGGCTTGGCTCAATATTGGAACCCTTGCCTAGCATGTAAAATAAATTAAATAAAGTAAAAATTCTTGTCAAGTGAACTGCTAAAATACTATCTAGCATCCTTAAGTGCAAGAAAGCTGAGGTGTGCAAGAAGATGTGCGTTATGGAAAAAAATATGAATCAGAAAAATTTCCTTCAGTCATATTGATGGTCAGGAGTTCAATGTCAATAAATCAGTGTTATATATTAAATAAAGTGTCTTTAAATGTGAACGTACATAAAATAATGTTATCTATTGATAAAGTGATAAAAATGTGGCTAGAGGCTTTCAGGAGCATAACTCTGTATTTCCTTTAGGAGCAATGGTTCACTATTCTATAATGCAGTATTCAGGATAACTTTATATAAAATAATTAACAAAAATAATGGAAGTTGAATGTGCAAAGTCAGTGCTCAATTACTACTTATGAAAGAAATTAGTATCTTTGAATTTCTAATGTACATAAGCATTCTTAACATACTTTTATTGATTCTGTGGTGATTCTGAGACCTCAAAAATACTAATAATATTTTATTGGGTAACAACTATAGTTCAGGCACTTTTGATAGCTATTGTTCTTTCTTCTTCACAATAGTTCTATTAAACAAAAATTTACCTTCTTCATTTTGCAAATAAGGTAAGTGCGTCCTACAGAAAAGAATTTGCTTCATGTCCCTTAGCTGGTGGAAATGTGTACTGGATGTAGGTGGCTGAGCTAGTACTGGGTCTTTCCCTTACCCGGTCAAATTCCTATGTTGGAATTTTACCCCCTAGTGTGTCAGAATGTGACTGTATTTAGACATGGGGATTTTAAGGAAGTAATTATGGTAAAATGAGGTCAGTGGGTAAGCTTCACTCAAATGTTACTAGTGTCCTTATTAAAAAATTAGGACACAGACACACTCTAAAGAAAGACTATGGAAGGGAACAGATTGAAGGTAAGCATCTGGAAGTCAGAAGGAGAGAAAGCCATCTAAAACAAACTAACCCTGCTGACAGCTCGATTTCAGATGTCTTTCTTGCAGAAGCTTGAGGAAAAACATTTCTGTAGTTGAAGCCCAGACTGTAGTCCTTTTGCCACAGCTGCCTGAGCAAAAGAAATAAAATTATGATTGAGATGCTGGATTGATAAATCGGACAGGCTCCCAGCCTTCAAATCTCTCTGAGTCTAGCCACTTGTCATAATCCACTAGAGACCATTTTTTTTTCTCTAGGGAGGGAGCAATATAATTACAAAAGAGGCTGTGACTACATCTGGAATTCTGGACACTGGCAAGGATAAGCAAGTGAGGAAAATTGCTGGATCTTGGGTCAAAGCCAAATGGAGCATAAAGGTGGCCAAGCCAGAAGAAAACACTGGGAGCAGTGCCAGACCGCAAACTCCCAAGCCAAGCAGGGAAACGAATGGAAAACAAGCCAAAGTGTGCAGAGTAGAAGGAGGAGCAGGTCACAATGGGAAATGTTTAAAAAGCGAAAGGCAGCAGTAGAGAGCAACAGGGAAGTGAGCCCAGGAATACTTTCAGGACCCAGAGCTCATCTGAGACCCAACTGACGAGAACCTAGTAGCTATAGAAAGCTAAACTCACTTCCCCTTACCTCTTTCTTTATCTGACTCATAAACACTCATTCTGACATCTTTAGCGAAATATGAGTCAGTACTGAACTGATCATAATAACTGTGTCATATTGAGTTCCTCAAAACAGATGCTGAGAGGAAGCTTCTGGAATATATCAATCTTTGATATTAATAGTTGGGAGAATAAGCCTTTATTTTCTACTTTCGCTAAAGCATTCTTGGCAACATTTGCATACTTTGGTTTCTCACATATATTGTTTGCTTTCTGTTTTGTAAATTCACCCACACATCTATAAGAGGACGCTGATGGGTCCAGATTTCTTATATGCACTTAAAAATCATTTTGTCTGGTGAAATCCCACTGGATTTTTGATTGACAAAATTGCAATAAGTATATATTGTTATTTGGAAGAGAGTAACATTTGTATTACATTCAGGCTTTCTGTCAAGGAGCATGGGTAGTCTCTGTGTTTTTTTTTTCTGATGTGCCTTAAAAAAGTCTCTCCCTCCCTCCCTCCCTCTCCCTCTCCCTCTCCCTTCCCCCCCTCCCTTCTTGCCAGGCAGTTGTGGCACACACCTTTAATTTCAGAACTTGGGAGGAGAGGCAGGTAGATCTCTGTGGGTTCAAGACCAGTCTGGTCTATGAAGCAAGTTTCAGCCAAAGCTATTACACATAGAAAACCTGTTCGAAAAATCAAAAAAAAGATAGTTCTCTTATATATTTGTTACTGCATTTTTTTTTACTGTTTATTATGTTATTTTGTCCCAATTGTTAGTGGAATATATATGAATATGTTTTGTTTCCATCTCTGTCTGGTTCCATTATAAATCAGCTTATTTTTAAAATTGTTCTTATTTCTAATATTTATTTTCTACCTAAATTGTTTGTTTATTATTTATCATTTATTTGCTCATTTATTTATTTATTTTGCTTTTTGGGGACAGGGTTTCTCTATGTAACCCTGGCTGTCCAGGAACTCACTTTATAGTCCAGGCTTGCCAAGAAATCACAGAGATCTGCCTGCCTCTCTCTAATTCATGGCCTCTTTTATCATGAATTACTGTTACCTACAAACAAAAACACACACATGGGTGGTTACACACATGACACACACACACCCTGTCCAATCTATACATTGTAATTTGAATGTATGTTTTTAGGGTTGACCATTTTGTATTGGATAACCAGTTGGTGTGCTCTTCCTTAGGGAAGGCTGTTTCTCCAGCTCGCAACATTCCTGAGCTGCCTGTAGTTCTTTGTGTAGGTTTAGGCCTCTTGGGCTTTCTCTGTCCACTTTAGCACACCTACTGTTATTGTTCTTGTTCAGCATATGCTTATGTAGTCATGTTGGTGAGACTTTACGGATATAGCTTCAGACAGGAACACTCAAGGTCACAATAAACTCCCTGTTCCCCTGGCTCTTAACAATTTTTCTGTCCCCTCTTCTACAATCTTTCTGTTCCCCCTTCTTCCTGCATCTTAGGTGTAGGAGCTGAGTTGTAGACATATAAGTTGGGACTAGGTTTTAGATCCCAAACCGCATTTTGATTGGTTGTGTCTGTCTGTATTGGTCTCTGTTGAAAAGAAAGATTTCCTTGATGAGGGATGAGGACTACATTTATTGATGGATGTAAGGATAGATGTTTAGAATACAGTTATATGTTTATATGCATATATATATATTAGAATATAGGATTATGATGGCTTAGTAAAGTGGCAGTTGTAGGTTCTCCTTCAAGATCCATGGCTTCACTAGCCCTGGGTAGTTGGCTAGGCTTCCAGGATCAGGCAGGATTGACCTCTAATTGAGTTGGTCATTGTTGTGATTCATAGGCATCATAGAGAGCGAGGTAGAAATTTTGGTCGTTTCTTTCCTTTGAAAGTCTGCATAGTGCTTTCTGGTTCCGTGAAAGCTAGTCCTCAGGGAGGAGACTTTCAAATCGGTTCCAGCTCAGGGGCTTGCTTCTGGGCCCTGTATCTGAAGAACATGGTGCCTTTAGCAATTGGAAGTTGTCTTCCAACTCTGGACAAGTTGGGAAAGGCAACCAAGGGCAACTGCAATTGCTTGTAATGTTGTGTGAGTCTTTTGGGCAACTCTGACCAACAACTCCAAAGAGGACTTCTCATGCCTGGTAACTGAGTTATTGTTGGAAAAATTTTGGCTCTTGATGGGAGCATTGTCAGCCCAGATGGGAACTTTTAATTTAAGCTACATAAATATATTTGAACACACACTTAGATAGATGTATTAAAGGATTTTTAGATAGGTAATAATATGCTTCTTTATGGCTTTTTCAATCATCCCTACTGTAATTTTGCCATCTGGCCTCCTTTTTCATTTATCTGCCTTCCCTTGTTTAATTAGAGCCCCACCTCATTTTTCCTAATCAAATCATTTATACCCTACTATTACACTCTCATTTGCTCCCTCAAATCCTCTGTATGGTCCCACTTTACTTTACTGGTTTCTGCAGTTACTCTGGGATATGTACTCTCATCTGAAGATTTCTAGTCAGGCATGTCCTGTGATAGAGAATGTGTGACATTTGTCTGGGTTCCCTCACTCAGTATGCTTCTTTTCTGGTTCCATCTATTTACTTGCAAAGTTCATGATTTCGTTTTTCTTTACAGGTGAATAGTATTTCACCTGTATATATGTACTACATTTTCATTACCCATTATCAGTTGAAGGGCACTTGGATTGTTATCCATTTCCCAGAAACTGATAAAATAGTAGCAATGACCATGGCTGAGCAAGTGTCTGTGGAGTAGGATGTTGAGTCCTTTGGGCATATTGCAGAGTGGCATTGCTGGATCATATGGTAGATTTAATTTTAGCTTTTTGAGAGTTCTCCACGCTAATTTTTATAGTGACTCCACAAGTTTTCAATCCTAACAAAAGGGAATGAGGATTCCCTTTTCCTGCAACCCTCCTCCAGCATTGCTGTCAGTTGTTTTGTTAACCTTTGCCATTCTGACTGGAGTAAGAAGAAATCTCAAAATAGTTTTGATTTGAATATCACTAATTGCTAGAGAATGGAGTGCGTATGTTTTCATTCTGTTTCCGTATCTCTCTGGTTTTGTAACAATTTAGTGGGTTTAAAAAGATAGTTTTTTGGTAAACAATATCTTATTGTGGTTTTGCCTTCAAAACCATAATTTATATTTAATTGTTTTATGTTCGGTTTATATAAACCATGAAATTATTTGCATACTGGGGCAATATGACTTACAATGCTTATTTAAATTCTTTAGGGATTCTCTCATTAGCTAGAACTCCAAAGTAATGAAATCAATAGCATGTCCTTGATTGAGCCTAAGCTACTGGTCAATATTTACTATATGTCAGTATGCTAAATATTTTACATGGATTACATAATCCTTCGTGGTGTTCTAAGATGATATGGCTGGGTTAAAACACAAGGAACAACAATGACTAGAGGGTTTCAGGGACCTTTTAGGATAGTTTTTTCTGTTCTTTGAGTTGATGGGGCTGTGAGGGACAAAGAAGATCTTGCAATACAATCAGTATCCCACTCATATTTCAGTAGTCAGTGTCACATTTTTAAAACTGCAAATTTGAGCCTTTTGTATAATGAAGATTTGGGTCCAAATACCCACATTATCAGACAGAGTGAAGTGAGCATTCTCCCTGAACCATGTCTTGCTCCTTCTGGGGAGACAGGGCCTGTCTGTTTCTACATAATTGTGTCACCAAGCTTTGTACTATTGGCTTGGGGATCAACTCCTGTTTGAAAGCCCAAGACAGTATCATGTACCTTTCTCTGTCCTCAAGGACAAAACTTTCTTCACACAGAAAAGTCTGTATGGATTCACAATCTGAGATAAAACAGTCTTTCCACTCTGACTCCTCTAAGGAATTCCTTCCTATATTTCAGAGACAAGTAACTCAGTGATTTGTTCCCTCTACCTTCACCTTTTTGCTTTCTCATTTTGAAATGGCCGTGAAAGCCCAGGGAAACTAGGACCAGTTGCCCTGGTTATTGTATGATTTCTCTCCTCTTATTTGACCTCTCGTCATACCCTTTACATCATCTTCCACACACTACAAGTATTTATTTGAGTGCCTTGGGGGTCTAAACTCTATAGAGCAAACTGTCTGTAATTTTTCCCTCTTATGTGCTCTAAGATATCTATAACAATTATAAGCTTACAGTTAATGCAGCCTATCAGATGCACAGCGTTTGGTGCTTCATAAAAGGGATTTTTGGGGTGGATGTTGTTTTTGTTTTTATTTTATCTCACAGCTGATCCTGGTTGCAGTGACATATTAGGCTAAATTTAACATGTGTACAATGAAAGGGTTTTTTTTTCTCATTTTTCTAAGACTTTGATTCACTGGTATTTTGAATCAGTCAGACTGTGATAGCTCAAGTTGCCTAGTAACCATCCAAGGAGAAGCACCAGAGTGAAACCAAGAGAAACCACATTTCTTAATAAAGAGGGTAACAGCAGGGAAGGCAGCAAGTCTGGGCTCACAGTTGGTTTGGATCCTCACTCCTTTGAGGGTGTGACTGACATGCCTTCTATTAAGCTGCCCAAATCCTTCATCTATAAAATGGGCCTGGCATTTGGCTGTGGGTGCCTCGGACACATATGGTGAGGATTAATGAAGAACTCAGAAAAGAGTTTGAACTTTTTAGAATAAAAGTATTTGGGGACTATGGAGGATTCTTAATAAGTTGGGGCTAGCATGAAGAAAATTTTGGACATCAGGATCAGACAAATGACTGTTTTCTAAGATATATTCTCGCGCCCCCCCCCCAGTGTGTGTGTGTGTGTGTGTGTGTGTGTGTGTGTGTGTGTGTGTGTGTTTGTTCATGTGTAGGCAGAAGTGTGTGTATGTGTCCTTGCAGGTGTAAATGTGTGTGGAGACCAGAGAACAAGTTTCGGTGTCATTCCTTGAGTACTATCCACCACTTCTTTTTTTGAGATAGGGTCTCTCACTGGACTGAAACATGACAAACAGGGCAGTTTGCAGGCTAATGATTCCCAGGGATATGTCTGTTTCTCCTCCCTATGGCTGGGCTAATGAATTTGCTCCATGCTGGTTTCTGTCCACTGCTTGCCCCAAAACATAATGAATTCTTCTCAGCTGAAACTATCAGCTCGCAAGCGGCTGCCTTAAACTGGAGGCTTTTTTTTTTGCCTGTTTGTTTTGTTTCATTTTTTATGGTTGTCTTAGAGTGTAAGAAAAAGTATACTCCTGATGGCTTAGTTAGAAAAGTGCTTGCCACACTAGCATAAGGACTTGAGTTTGGATCCCTAGACCCAATCTAAAGCTAGGTATAGCAGTGCACATATATTTCAGTGCTTCTATGGAGAGATAAAAAGGATGATGCAGGAGAGTCCCAAAGGTGCACAGATCATATGGACAGTGAAAACCGAGAAACCCTGTCTCAAAACAGGGTGGAAGGCCCCTACCAACATATGTCCATACTCACATACACAGATTAAGAAAAAAATAAAACGAAACAGTGAGCCAGTTAAATTTTGTACAATGGACTTTTATTTTCCAGGCTCACAATTATCATGGAGTCTGAAGGTATCATTAGGCAACAATAACTACATTCAAATCTTCTCTCTGCTCTTTTCTGTACAGGCTTAAGGTAAACTACTTCATCTTGCTCTAGTGTAGATCTTCATTTATAAAATATATACAAATTGAAGTTCATTGAAAAGATATATATGTATACATATATATTAATACATAGCTTTATATATTTAGGTTATATATGAAATATACATACTGGTATAGGAGGTCTTCTGTCTATGTGTTGTTTCAATTAGTTATTAAAGAAACTGCTTTGGCCCTGTTGATAGGGCAGAACTTAGGTAGGTGGGGAAAAATAAAATGGAATGCTGGGAGGAAGAAAGCAGAGTCAGAAGACTCCATGGATCCTCAGCCTGAGACAGAAGCCAGTTAGAATCTTTGCCAGTAAGCCACTATTACGTGGTGATATACAAATTAATAGAAATGGGGTAAATTAATATAAGAGTTAGCCAATAAGAAGTTAGAGCTAATGGGCCAAGCAGTGTTTTAATTAATACAGTTTCTGTGTGGTTATTTTGGGGCTAAGCTAGCTGGGCAGCAAGGACGAACAAGTGGGCCCTCCTGCAACAATTGGATCCAACGTGATGGACTAAATCCACTTAAAAACCTGAGAGAGCTTAATTTTAAACAGAACAATACAGTTTAATACAGATTTTTGCTGTTTGCTGGCTCCTTTAAGAGATATTCTCCTGAGTCAGCTGCAGAAGGAAAAAAGTGGTGGTTTTAAATTGCTGGCCTTCTGGGCCACTGCCTGTGTGAGCTCTGACCCTTTCAGGCAGGAGGTCCAGCTATAGAGCATTTGAGTTGGGTTTGTGAGCAGTTTGCTGCAGCTTGCTTAATGGCAACTTGGACCGGCTATGTGCCTAGAACTGGGGTGGTGTGCACAGTTCAGAGGCACAAGCATCTCAGCCATGCTGGACTGGGTGGGGCAAGCAGGCATTTCCGTATTTGACCTTTAGTAATGTCACAGCTTAGATTCTTAAGTGTTTAGCATTTTAAAAGTGCAAAGAAAAAGTGTTTCTGGACAGTAAAGAATTACAGATTCACAATAGGACAGATTCAGACATAGAACACCTCTAAATAGGTCACAGTGTTGGATAAATGTACGTAGGCTTGGGAGAGAGAAGAAAAAGAATATAGAGAGTCATAAAATAAAGTTAATGCTTTAAAAAAAAGATAGTCTTTAAAGAGACAGAGCACACATAGTCATAGATTAAAAGGAGTAAAGAAAAATAAGCCATGTAAAAATGAAAAATTCACAGAGAGTCTGGATTATGTATATT
>PVIU01032544.1:0-13435 GCA_004026605.1 Ondatra zibethicus | reverse complement strand
TTTTAGATTAATATCATTGGCAGAAGAGATTTTAGCTGGGTGGTGCCATACCTTTAATCCCAGCACTCAGGAGGCAGAGGCGCGCAGATCTCTATAAGTTCGATGCCAGCCTGGTCTACAAAGCAAGTTCCAGGACTGGTTACTGAGAAACCATGTCTTGAAAAACAAACAAACAAAAACAAAACAAAGAGATTTTTAAGATAGCCTAGTACTGATTGTGCTACGTGACTGTTAGTGATCACGCAGTGTTTGAGGAAACATAAAGGTCCAGAAGGGTAAGCATTGACTGTGAAATACCCACCTCTGTGTCTGTAGGAGGGGATGCATTTTTGGGGTACTATACTTGCATTTTATGAGCAGGAAGTCCAATCTTATCTATAGCTTCTTCTTCTTCCATGGTTGAACATTGGAGTCATTTTAGTCATATATTTCTTTTTGAAAATTAATTAAATAATTTTTATTCTTTGCCAATTTCATGTCTAGAATATATTATGGTCATTTGAGTTTCCATTACCTTCTCTCATCCCATCCCACTCCTGCTGAACCCCCTCTTTCTAACAAGTCTCCTCCTGTAGTCATAGATATGCTTTTCTTTTAGTTTCTAGTGATCATATTTTCATGCATGGATGTTTTAGATCTTAGAAGGACAATTCTTGGGATGTGGCCACTGCACTTGGGTCACAGGCACCAATCTCTAGCCTAATCCCTTCATTACCAATGAGGCATTGACTTTTCCAAGTCTCCTGTCTTTGGTAGGGGATTTACTAGAACTTCTGGGTTTTCTAGCTTTGCTGTCCCTACTAAGCTAGCTGGGAATCCATTGCAAAACCTGAGGGTTGGAGTTCAGCCTTGCAGCAATGAGGGCTCTGTAGAGCCCTCCCTGCAAGTAGGTAGTGGCCCAAACCAATCATCTATTGTGGTGGACAGGTTCACATTCTTAGTTTGAAACTCCTAACCTCAAATGTGACTGGATTTGAAGATAAGGTATAATTAAGGTCAAATGAGGCCAGAATAGTGGGTCTGAGGTTTTTCTGATCTCTCCACACATAGAGCAAAGGCCATGTTAGGTCACAGGGATGTCCCCACAGGCCTCACTAGAAGCCAGTCTTACCTATGTCTAGACCTTGGATGTCTACCTTCTGAACTGAAGCAATGCTTCTATTGTTCCTCCTTTTGTGGAAAAGGCTCAAATATAGATAGTCTACCATTGGGTCACAGCATTAGTATTAGTTGTCTGTTTTAAGTTTTCCAGTGTCTGCTTTTCTACTCCTTTCTCATAGGACCAAGACATTCTGGGGTATAGGGTTGGGTGGTACCAATACAAATCAATTCAAGCCAATCATAAATTGAATTCTTTGTAGATATTAGAATGAGCCAGAAAGTGGGAAGCCCAAGGCTTGTGTCAGTGGTTGAGGAATAGGAGATTCTCTAGGCTCTTCTCTGTGATGATTAATTTTCATTATCAATTTGATTGCGTCAGATCTTAGGGGAACATATCTCAGAGTGTATCTGTGAGGTTGTTTTCAGAATGTTTTAACCAAAGAGGGAAGACCCACTCTGAATGTGGCTTGAACTATCCTGTGGGGAAGGCCTTAGACTGAATAAAAGAAGAACATAGCGCTTCAGTGCTGTGCTGGCTACTTTCATGTCAGCTTGAGACAGATTTTGAGAGAAGGAAGTGTCAATGAGAATATGCCTCTGTAAGATCAGGCTGCAGACAAACATGTAGGGCATTTTCCTAATTGGTGATTGATGGGGAGGGCCTAGTCCATGGTCGGTGGTACTATCCCTAGGCTGGCAGTTCTGGATTCCATAAGAAAGCAAGGTTGAGCAAGCCCATAATGAGCAAGCCAGTAAGCAGCATCCTCCATGGCCTCTGCATCAGCTCCTGCCTCCAGGTTCCTGCCCTGGCTTCCTTCCGTGGCAAACAGTGATGTGGAAGTATAAGTCCAACAAACACTTTTCTTCCCAACTTGGTTTTTGGTCATGGCATTTCATCACAGCCGTGGTGATTCTATGGTGTAGGAGGGTCCTTCTGTATTTGGGTTGCTTTTATTGGTTAATAAAGAATCTGCCTTGGCCTTCTGATAGGGCAGGACTTAGATAGACAGGAGAAAGAGAACAGAATGCTGGGAAGGGGACAGAGCCAGAGAGAGCTGCCCGCCATGAAGACACGCTAAATCTTTCCCGGTAAGCCACGACTCGTGGTGACACACAGATTATTAGAAATGGGTTAAACAAATATGTGAGAGGTAGCCAATAAGAGGCTAGAGCTAATGGGCCAGACAGTATTTCAATAAATACAGTTTCCGTGTAATTATTTCGGGTACACACCAGGAGCCGGGTGGCACAAGGGGCCCTGCGCTGGGAACGCAGTCCGAGCCCCTCATTGCAGCAATTCTAAGACAGGTTCTCACTTCTCTCTGCTTGCTGACTGCAGATGCAGTGTGGCCAACGCTTCACGCTTGCTCTGTTGCTGTTTCTTCCCCATCATGGTGGGCTGGACCAAGCCGTGAGCACAAATAAATGCTTCAGGCATTTTGTCTTAGTGACAGAAGAGCAACCACTGTGTTTTCTGCAGGTGTGAGTGAGGATGTCTGGAGCATGGGTACTAGTGACAACCATCCATCCCACTGCCATGGCTGGAGGCACCTCAGAACTGCAGTCTCGGAGATGAGCAAACCTGCCTAAGCTGAGTGTCGCATTTCAGTTCCCTGATGAGAAAGGCTGTTTCTTGTCTCCAGGATTCATTCTGTTTCCTGGGATCTGTTACTAAAAGCACCCTACCAGGAAATCTCCATGGTTTCCACACAGCAGTCAGAGCCAGCTTGCCAGAGTACAAAGCCGACTCGCCCACTGCAAGCTTGAGTCCTTGAGTGGCTCTCTGTTCTGTACTTCATGAGGACCTCGGTCCCGAGAGGCTGGCACTCCACAGAAAACAAGCATGAACACACCATACTTCTTTTTAAATTAATTTTTAAAAATGTCTCTGAGTGCTCTCTCTACATGTATGTATGCAGGCCAGAAGAGAGCATCAGATCCTGTCACAGATGGTTGTGAGCGACCTTGTGGGTACTGGGAATTGAACTCAGGATCTCTGGAGGAGCAGCTAGTGCTCTTAGCCTCTGAGCCATCTCTCCAGTTCCCTCACTGCACTTCTTAAAGATAGGCATCTCAAACCACTGGGGAAATGATCAAGGATAAAGCGACAGCTTTTGAAGAATGTCACTATAGCGGTAGGTGCACACGGTGTGTGTAGGCATCCTGTTGGGAAGCGCTGTAGGATCCTCAAGAAGAAAACTATGTTTGGTTTTGGTTTTCAATCTGGTTCTTTCTTTTATTTTAATTTTTAGGTTTTTTTTTTGAGACAGGGTTTCTCTGTGTAGCCCTGGCTGTTCTGGAACTCGCTTTGTTGACCATGCTGGCCTTAAACTCACCAAGATCCACCTGCCTTTGCCTTCCAAGTACTGGGATTAAAAAAAGGCTTGCACCCCACTGCTTAGCTGTGTTTATTTTTTGAATTTAATTATTTATGTATTTATGGAGATGGAGCTGGGGTTACAAAAGTCTTTTCCAGTCTTGTTCTTCCTGTCGCTGGACCTCTATCCTGAGTCTTCCCAAAAACCCATCAAGAAGCCCTTCAGCAGAAAAGAACAAACAAACCATGCTTAGATGGTTTCAGGGGACTTAAGAGTTTCTGTGTGAAGAATCAGGTTGAAGGGCTGGAGAGATGGCTTAGCAGTTAAGAGCATTAACTGCTCTTCCAGAGGTTCTGAGTTCAATTCCCAGCAACCACACGGTGATTCACAACCATCTGTAATGAGATCTGATTCCCTCTTTTGGTGTATAGATGTAGATGCAGACAGAGGACTCATACGTAAAATACACAAATAAATCTTTAAAAAACAAAACAAGCAAAAAACCCATGGGCGGTGGTCACAAATATAGGAGTTCTGAACTTGTGATTGAAGGGGTGTCTGTACCCCTAAGCCGGGGGGGTCTACACTAAATCCTGGCAGTTACTCATAGGACTGAACAAATTGTAGGACAGTTGGTGTCCACCCAGAGAGGGTGAGTTCCTTGTGTGGGAAGACATCCTGGCTATGAGCAAGGCTGGAGATTAGGAAAGACGGGTGTATTATCCCATTGGATTCTCCCATCTTATTCATAGCACGAGGACCTTACTAGCTGGACATGGCAGATTGAGTTCAGGGGGAGCCACAGAACAGTTATCTCTTTAAAAAAAAGACTTTTGAATTATTTATTTTTAAAATTTGTCTGTGCCTGTGTGTTTGTGTGTCTGTTTTTGTCTATGTGTATGTGTGCAGGTGCCCACAGTGGCCAGACGGGGGCATTGAATACCCGGAACTACAGTTACAGGCAGTTGTGACATGAGTTCTGGGACCAATCTTGGGTCCCCTGGAGGAGCAGCAAGTGCTCTCAATTGTGGGGCCATCATCTCTCCAGCTCCCCACCCACGAGCAGCCAGTTGAAGGAATAACTGTTATTAAGTCCCTCAAGGCGCATTCAGGTGGCCAGGCCCCACCCCTGAGGACCTCCAGCCACCAGGCTCTGTCTATAGAACACACTCTGTGGGCTACAGAATGGCTAGACCCAGCCCCTCTAGATGCAGACGGCCAGTCTCTGCCTTACAGAGCAGAAGGCCCAAGCTCCAGAGTTGAAAATCTCCAATCCCCACCCTGGAAATCTCTACCCTGGAAAACACCCCTTCCTCAGAAATCCTATATGAGCCCTGCCTTCTGCTCAGTTCTCTGCAGCCTTTTGGCTGAGCAGAACCAGCCACCCTCAATAAATCTCTTGTGTGCAGTTTGTTTGCGGTGCTCCTTGGCTCCTGACTGCCAGGATACCCTTTCCTTCAGAGCTGTAAGGCTTGCCCTGGGGAGACCTTATCCCTCAGAGCTGTGACACTTAAAGAACATTTAGAGACAATATTTGGGACCAGGCTGGCCAGAAACTCACAGAGATCCACCTGCCTCTGCCTCTCAAGTGTTAGGATTAGTCCAGCCTCATATGTGCTCTTAAATACTAAGTCATCTTTCCAGCCGGGATCTTTACCTTTTTAAGTAAGAATTGTTGCATTGTGTGACGTACACTAGGAAAACCTGATGCTCTGTCCTTTGCTGAATATGTCTGCAGCTGGTTACCGGAAAGGACAAGGACCACAACTTGCTAATATTCAGGTGATTGTACAGGCAGCGAGATGTCTCTGTCATTTCTAGAGTTTGGAAGTTGCTTATTTCTTGTTTACTTAGATAATATTTTGTCTTTCTGGAGTCTTTGATGGAGTTGAAGAATGGATAGTTATAGTGATGGTTTTCCATTGTTATGATAAAAGATAAAATAGATCTAAATATGGTAACTGTAATTCTTGCTTGATAACTGTTTTGTTATATGTAACTTTACTATGTTAAAATGAAAGCCTTTCTTTTTTGTTTAAATGAAAAAGGGGAAATGGTGTAGGAGGGTCCTTCTGCATTTGGGTTGCTTTTATTGGTTAATAAAGAAACTGCCTTGGCCTTTTGATAGGGCAGGACTGAGATAGGCAGGGAAAAGAGAACAGGATACTGGGAAGGGGACAGAGTTAGAGAGAGCCAGGCCAGACATGCTGAATCTTTCCCCGTAAGCCACAACTCGTGGTGACACACAGATTAATAGAAATGGGTTAAACAAATATGTGAGAGTTAGCCAATAAGAGGCTAGAGCTAATGGGCCAGGCAGTATTTCAATGAATACAGTTTCCGTGTAATTATTTTGGGTATAAGCTAACCGTGCACCTCTTGCAACAGGAAGTCAAAGTCCAGAGTAGAGATTTTCCAGGCAATGACATGGGTCTTTCAATGGCTCTCTCAAGTTAAACTCCCAGCTGTGAGGGCTTGCAGGAGTCTTGAAGTCAGCCTGCTCATTGCCCTAGGGCATCCCAACTAGCTTTGGATCCAGGCTGAAAGGCAACCTCAGCCAATGCAAGCTCTCAGCACAAGGAGGCTTCCACAGAGCCACCCCACAGAATCAAAATATCTACATGGAGCAGTCACACAGCTTATTGAGGTTCATTGAGAAAGGGTCTTTAATTTCTCTCTCTCTCTCTCTCTCTCTCTCTCTCTCTCTCTCTCTCTGTTTCTCAGAGATGGTGGTCCCAAAACTTTGTTGAGTATTAGAACTCTGGGGAACATTCAGATGCTCAGCGCCCCCCACACATGCCATATCTGCAGGTGGACCCAGCATTTCTCCAGCCCTCTGGTCATGCTAAGTTTGAGAATAACTTGTGAGAAGTCCACGTGCTCAAGTCTCGGCTTGGACCCAGGGATCCACGCGCCAGCTGGCATCTCACAAACCGTGCCTTCACACGCCCCCCAGGTGAGTCTGAGGCCACTTTAGGGTGCATCTTGTGGGGACCTCCATACACTAGAGAGTCAAACTCACATCTGGAGCAGGACTGAGAAAGTCCCAACTGTGACTGTGACTGCCTGGGCAAGGACCTCAGGTGTGTGGCCAGAGGCTGGAGTCCCAGACCTACCCATGGCGTATATAGGAGATGAGGTGCTGTTGGGCTGGGTGAGGATTCAGGCCAGAATGACACATCCTACCCTGAGTTATGTGCCCATTTCCCCCATGGGCAGTTTTTAGAGTTCCCACAAACGCTTTAAGTAGCCGTATCTTGTTACTGCAGAACAAATCCATCAGGTGGGATTCCCAGGCTGGAAGGAATTCACATGTGCAGTCCCTTGGACATTGCCACGCTCTGGCTCCTGGGGCCGGTGTGAGAGCTGGGATGGAGTGAAGCTGTCGTCATGCCAGCAGCCCACGTTTGCTGAGAGCTACTGTGTGGACTCTGTGGTGGGTATTGATGACAAGTGTTCTTAAATCAAACTCTCCCACTCAGGAGTGATATTTCATATAAATGTGCCCTTCAGGCATACACGAGTGTTAAAAGGTGCAAGCGAACAAGTCATATGTTACTGTGGGCCACCACCAGCCCTCCCTAACCTGTAGAGAGTGTGAGTAAAGATTGGTCACAAGGGGGCAGTATTGCTCAACAAAGGTTTCCCTGGGCCTGTCTAATCTGAGCATATAACCTGTCTCCCTAAATGTCTGACTCTGTTAATACTCCACAACCACCCAGAAACAATTAAAAACACAGTGAGGCATCTGTATGTGCTAGACTTTTAAGAATGTCTGTTGAGGGCTAATAAGATGGTTCAGAGGCTAAGGGTGCTTGCTGAGAAGGCTGTTTACCCGAGTTTGATGCCAGGAACCCATGTGGTGGGGATGGAGAACGGATCCAGAAAGTTATTCTGTGGCCTCTGCATGCATACCCCCATAAACAAACAAACAATGTTATAAAAGAATGTTGACTTTGAAAATCTCACAGTTTCAATGGGGCGGGGGATGGCTGTTTCTACAGATAGGCAAATGATCCACACCTGGAACACACTGCCCTGGAGACAGGCACAAACAGGAGGCCTGCTCTCTGAGCAGCAGCTGGTCTGTGGGGAAAACGCAGGGTTGCTGCCTCGGTTTCCCATTAGAGGGATCCCAGAAGGCTCTCAGGTTATGTACCCTACATGGATGTCTGTGTGGTTTCTCTTTAAAAAGCCTTTCCTTCCAGCCACGGCAGTGCTGGCTTTTTCTACCCCCATTGAATATGGTCTGTTGTGGATTCACAAGGAGGCTTCACGTGTGTGTTAATGGCTAAGCCATCCTGGCCTGCCTCACTATGAGGCTTCTGCTTCCCCTGCCTGTATGTGACCTTGAACCCTGTGGTCATGTGAGGATCCCAGCCTCCATGCCCTCCCTGTGACAAAAAGTGACTTGCCTGGCTCTGGATCCCAGGCACCAAGACTGCCCAAGAGTACAAAAGCTCTCTAGGGCCATTAGTCCCTGACCCACCCAGGAAGACTATCTTTGCAGCATGGCAGGGCTCTCTCTCTCTCTCTCTCTCTCTCTCTCTCTCTCTCTCTCTCCAGTGTCCCTTCTTTGGGTGGAAGCTCAATTCCAGCAGATTTTGTATACAGTCTTGGTGAAAAGCCAGCTGAGGACTGAGGTGGCCGCCAAACACAGAGGCAGGCCGGAGAGCTTCGTGTTTTCTTGGTATTTCCTTTGAATAAATGCGGGTGGAAATTCTTGAGAGGTTCTCTCATGCTCCACTGTGGTCCAGGCAGCTCTTGCCCTGCATTCTGGGACCTGCCTGACCATAACTAACCTTGTTTGGATTTGGTAGGAGAAGGCTTGACCTGGAGAGAAAATGAGTTCTGTGTGGCCCCAGGCTCATAGCGACACAGAGAACTCTGTTCCTGCTGCATCAGAACCACCTGGTTCCTAACTCCACCCAAGTCGAATCTGTCCGAGACTACGAGGCAGTGGGCATGGGTGTGCGGACTCAGGGGGCTGCTTCCTAGACCTCCAGCCTGAGAAGGACTTGGGTTGGTGGAATAAAGATGCAGGAGGGAGGAGGGGATCTGCAGGCAAGGTCAAGACAAATATACTTTTTTTTTTTTTAATAGCAAGAAACATAATGGGCTGGTCGGGAGTGTAGACTGTCAGTGTTGAGGCAGAAGAGTGTATAGCCATATGAGGATAGAGGAGAGATTCGGGGGTTGGTTTTGGGAGGCCAGTCAGGTAAGATTACTTTCCACTGGGTGGTTTGGAGGGGGAGACATCATTGGGTATTCTGATCACTGAAGAAGTGGCCGGCACTTGGTCTACGGGAGTAGGTAGGATTTTAAATAAAGTGCCGAGGCTATTCCATGAGAACGTCAAACAGTGCTAGTTCTCTTTTAAAGGCCCCTGTTCCATCATCTGCAGTAACTGCAGCCTCAGTTCTGGATTGCTTAAGGCCTGCCTTTCCTTACATCCCTTGCAGCGAGGCACCATGCAGAGCCAGGGAAGGGAAGTGTCGATAGAGTATGGAGGGTACAGCCCCCTTTTCCTTCAGCACCCTGGGGTGGGAAGCGGTGTCCTAAGACTGGTGGCATGATGAAACAGAACCCAGATGTTAGGTCAAAGAAATGAAGGCTTTCTAGTCGAGCCCAGTCTTATTTTGGCTGTAGTTTTGTGATTATGAGTCTATATTACAATTAAAAGAATAAGCTTTCAGCATAGCCTAAAGCTACTCAAGTCATTTGCACCTAAGCCAGTGCATCCTAATTTTTCAGCCTCTTTTCCTGCACCAGGATTGATTGACAGTCAAGCTGGTTCTCCAGTCTGAATCTCCCAGATGCCACCCTGCCATCCTTGCTTACAGGCATGACGGGGCAGCATTCAGAAATCTTGACTTTCTTCTTGTCGTGTGTGTGTGTGTGTGTGTGTGTGTGTGTGTGTGTGTGCGTGCGAGAGAGAGAGAGAGAGAGAGAAAAAGAGAGAGAGAGAGAGAGAGAGAGAGAGAGAGACAGACAGACAGACAGAGAAAGAGAGAGAGAAACTGGTCAGTTTTGGGCTTTGGCTTTCAAAAGCCCAATCTTTAGGGGTGGTGGGCAAGCACAGACCCCTATCCGGGGAGGCAGGAATCAGGAATGAAGGGAGTGAGGTCCCTCAGAGGGCTTGACTTAGAGGCCGCTCAAATCTCTTCTCTCCTCCCAGCATGAAGAAGTAAATCCTCTGGAGGTCTCTTGCAACTCAGGCCAAAGTGGGGACTCAAGGTTGACAGAAACACCCCTTCCCCTTAAAAAAAAGTCACTGGTGTGAACACTTGCTTTCAAACCAGTCCACAGAAATACCGGTCTAAGCCACGGGCCGCCCAGGCTTCATAGCATCTTACGTTAGGAGACAAGACAAGGCAGGGCGAGGCTCTTGGACGTGAGGAGAAGCTATGGAGGAGGTGCCAGGATTCCATTTTGTACATATCACATTTCCTCAGAGGTTTGTGTCCACCGCAGGTGTGAATAGTTGTCAAGGCTGGGCCGGTAAAGTACCAGGCGTGGCAGATGCCGGAGAACTTGCCAGTACAAAGACATATAGGTGGCCCTTCTTCTGGATATCGAGGGCCCTAGGTGGCCTTGTTTGAAACTCTCAGTGCTGGTCATTTGGCGAACACTAGAGCAAGGTGCTGTCACCGCAAATGTGGAAATAAAACACCGAGGCCTTTATGGTGCTGGCTGCGATGTTGGCCCACAGCCCCTCCCCTTTGTAGAGTGCTGTGGTCAGAGTGTGGATCGTCTTGACTGTGCGGAAGGAAGAGGCGGTGTGGGCATCGTTGGGATTTCCCAATGACTTTGCCCCCCTTGTTTTGCGGTGAGGAGGTTGTGACTGGATATTGTTGGCACAATCATAGCTTTCTATTTAAAAGAAAGCAGATGGTCAGCGTCAGAGCAGCCTCAGAGTTCACACCTGAGGTCACAAAAAGACTTCTTCGAGTCAAGAAAGCGGCTAGAACCGGAATGCCGTGCGTTGGGTACACATGAATTGTGCTGATGTGGCGTCAAAAGCAGCTTCCTGTGGAATTTTATTGCTTATCTCAGGGCTGTGGGACGAGCTGCATATTAAAGGGTGAAATAATTTGCTGAAATCTCACTTCTTCCCCTTAAAAAGTCACTGATTAGCAAAACGGCAAACAAATTGCTTTCAAGCCAGTCAGCAGCAACACAGTTTATATAAACAAATTACCCTGGCGGTGGTGAAGGATTCTAAAAAATGGGACACATGGCCATAATAATATGGTTATCTTAGGAGGCAGCGGGGACAAGATATTAGCTAATTGAGAATGGCAGTGCTATCTCATGCAGTGCTGCAGATTTCAAGAGCGTAACAAAATAAGAAGCTAACGGGAAATATTGATAAGCTTGACACAAATTAAAGGCTTCCATATGTCAAGTATACTATTAAGCAAATTTTAAAAGTCAACTGTGCAATAGCCCATTGAATCAAAGTAACTTCCCGCTGCTAAGAGAAATAGCCACAGCACACTGCAGCGGCAGCTGAAGGCCAGCTCTCCTGGCAATCGTGTGTTCTTTTATTTTTCGAGACAAGGTTTCTCTGTGGCTTTGGAGCCTGTCCTGGAACTAGCTCTTGTAGACCAAGCTGGCCTTGAAGTCACAGAGATCTGCCTGCCTCTGCCTCCTGAGTGCTGGGATTAAAGGTGTGCGCCACCACCGCCTGACTGCATTCTTGCATCTTAATTGTGGTGGATTTCTAAGGGGTCTGAGGTGGACCTCCCGTGGGCCTGTAAGCTCCACCTCCCTTGCTTTCCCTCTCCTTGAGTGTTTGTGGGTGGTGGGTTTACTCGCATCCCGTGGCATCTAGGCAAGGTGGGACTCCCCGCTTGGCTGGGACTTGTGTTACACCTCGGGGTGACTATGACTCCTACGGACTGGAGGTCTGAGGATGGCATTGCCATGACACAAGGTGACGGACTTAATGGATGTGCACTCCGGTGGGTGCCACATCTCTTCTCTTCTCTACTTTTAGGATTTACCCATTTCCTGAGATATGTAATGTTGAAATGATATAAATAATTAATATCCCTACCATGGCTTCTAAACAAAGCCGCTAAGTGAAGCGATCTTATGAATCTTATTTAAATTAAAAGCCAAACAATGAACCTTAACAAGAAAGCTAGGTTGAAGACTGAGGAATGAAAAGTCCGAATTGTACAAGTTAGCCAAATTGTGAATTATGAGTTCTCAGATTAGGATCTCAAGGGGACACTGAGGCAGATTGTCCTTTTGGGCCAGAGATTTATCAAGAGAATTATAAATGCTACGGAAGTAGAGTATCCTGGTGGGAGCTCTGAGCAGAGTGCAGGGCCGTGGGGCGAGGTGAAGGATCCTCTTACAGGCAGAGAGAGCGATCCCCCACCATGTGATGATGAGCCCATCGTAAATACTTGAAGTCAGATTGTTTCTGAATCCCAAGCAGCCTGGGAGGGAACGGAAGTGTCTGTCCTGTGAGATGTGGCACCTGTAGCCTCCAATTGCTTAGGAATATTTCTCCTGGGAATGGAGAAATTCCGAATCATTGTTAGACGCCCTCGTGAGCGCCTGTCTTTCCCCTGTAGCAGAGGGATCTCCAAAGTCGGCTATGAGGGCGGAGAGGAGAGGCTGCTGCAGGGGACTATGACCCCAGCAGCCCTCAGCTCACACTTCAAGAGTGAGACTATCATGGTGGGGGAAAGCAGGGTGGCAGGAAGGCTGTAGCTATGGAGACAGGAGCATGAGGCAGCTGGTCACACTGCGTCACAGCCAGGAAGCAGAAAGACATGAAGGCGCTGCTCAGCCCACTTTCTTTTTGTTCAGTCCAGGACCCCAACCCATGATGATGCTGTCCACATGCAGGGTGGGTCTTCCCTCCTCTCCGGATACGCCCCCGTAGACATGCCTCACTGTATGTTCCCTTGGTGATCCTAACTCTAATCACATCAATGATATGAATCCCCACGGAACAGAAGGAGCAGCCGGTATGGGCAGGGGCTGCACAAATTCCGTACTAAATGATGAAGGAGCCTTTGATTGGGAGAGAAGGGATCTAGGGATGTCAGAGCACAGAGGGAAGAAGCCAGCCCGTGGGCTCACAGCATCTAAATGCATGTCTTGTTGGAAGCGAAGGCAGTGACTTTGAGTTGAAGCTGAGCTTCACTGACCAGTCCGAATATTCTAGGACCTTCAGGACTAAACATGCCTTGGTCCACAAGTGGCAGCATACGGTTATAACCGGGCTTGCACTTTAAGACCACTGTTGAGATCTTCTGCTCAGAAGATTGTTTCTAAAACGCTGCTGCTGCCCATCAACAAAGCACTAGTCCTCACTAAAGGGTTTGGTGGTGGTTTGAGTGAGAATGGCCCCCTGTAGCTCATATAGTTGAATGCTTAGTTACTAGGGAGTGGAACTCTTTGATAGGATTAGGAGGATTAGGAGGTGTGGCCTTGTTGGAGAAAGTGTGTCCCCGTGGGTTGGCTTTGAGGTTTCAAAAGGCCTGGTGTCTCTCACTTTGCCTATGGATTAGGAAGTAACCCTCAGCTATGCCATCACGCTCCCTGCCATGATGATAATGGACTGTGTTAGGGTTTCTGTTGCTGTGGAGAGACACCATGACCGCAGCAACTCTGACAAAGGAAAACATTTAATTGAGGTGGCTTACAGTTCAGAGGTTCAGTCCATTATCATCATGGTGGGACCCGGCCGTGTACAGGCGGACATGGTGCTGGAGAGGTAACTAAGTAGTCTGCATCTTTCAGGCAAGGACGTGAATTGGGACACTAGGCAGTATCTTTTTTTAAATTGATTTTTATTGAGCTCTACATTTTTCTCTGCTCCCCTCCCTGTCTCTCCCCTCCCCCTTCCAATCCTCCCCCAAAGTCCCTATGCTCCCAATTTACTTAGGAGATCTTGTCTTTTATACTTTCTACTTCCCACGTAGATTAGATCTATGTAAGTCTCTCTTAGTGTCCATATTGTTGTCTAGGTTCTCTGGGATTGTGGTTTG
>PVIU01032543.1:0-13460 GCA_004026605.1 Ondatra zibethicus | reverse complement strand
TGCTGGTCTCTGCAATCTTAGCAAACAATATCTCACAGTGGGAGTGTTTACTTGAATCAACAATAAAGAAATTGATGTCTGTCTATAAGTGTTTGAGATTCACACAAGGTTTCTTCAATTTATTCTGAGAATCCACTTGCTCTTTTCTTGTCCTGCCTCTGCCTCAGCCTGCCTGCCCCCTCTTTCCCTCCTTCCCTCACCCCTCCCCATCTCATTGTATTTCTCTCTCCAGAGTCTCTTACTGAACCTGCAGCCCCCGCCTTTACCTAAATTAGCTGTCCAGCAAGCTCCAGTAATACATCCTCCTGTTTCTTCCTCCCCAGTGATGAGATTACAAATACACA
Organism: Ondatra zibethicus; assembly: GCA_004026605.1. Classification (NCBI taxonomy): domain Eukaryota; kingdom Metazoa; phylum Chordata; class Mammalia; order Rodentia; family Cricetidae; genus Ondatra; species Ondatra zibethicus. The sequence continues at coordinate 13,116 of PVIU01032543.1, read as the reverse complement.
CTGTTATACTCAGCTTTTTATGTGGATGCCAGGGATCAAACTCAGGTTGGTCCTCATGCTTATACAGAAAGCAATGACCAACTGAGCCATCTCCCCACACCCATCATTGCTCTTTATTTGTATGCACATTTATGTGTATACACATGTGTGTGCATGCATGTGTGTGTGCGTGTATGTGGGGTTGTATATCTGTGTGTGTCTATGTATGTATGTGTGCAGGTACACGTACAAATGAAGAGGCCAAAGTCAATGTTGGATGCCTCTATCAATTACTACACCAACTTAATTCATATTGGAAGGGTTTATTGCTGAACCTAGTCTTTATTAATTGAGCTAGACTATGTCGCCAGCACCAAGGAGCATCCTGTCCCTTTCTCGGCCCCCTACCAACACTTGAGGTTATAGCTGCATTCTGCCACTTCTGGTTTCTTTGTTCACATGGACATTAGCACCCAAACTTCGGTCCTATATTTGCATTAGGCAAGCACTTTACCCACTGAGTCATTTCCCCAGTTCTTGTTTATTGTGCTTTATAACTTCTATGTATACAAATTCTAGCAATTTTGAAACTATGGGTATTTCCTTTTCCTCTGTTATAACCAAAGGGCAGTCTTTAGTAAACTTGTTTTGATTTTGTTTTGGTTTGGTTTTTTGCCAAAAACTGGGTTTCTCTGTGTAGCCCCAGCTGTTCTGGTGTCCAGAATCTCGCTCTGTGGATGAGACTAACCTTGAACTCAGAACATCACTTTACTCTGTCTCTGGAATGCTAAGAGTCAAGATGTGTACCACGACTGTCATCTTATCTTTAGTAAACTTAAAGACTATGCCTCCCTAGGAAAACCAGACAAAAGTATGTCATGAAGTTTTCCATTACTTCTTGCATCGTGGGTATATGTTGTTGGTGATAGTAGATGACTGGATATTGGGAGACCGAGGGCAGTAAATATTCTCACAATAAATACATAAGCCAATTATGGTTTATTCAGTGATGTGAGACTTGTAGTAGTCAACCTGAGAAATACTCAAAACAAATTGAGTGCTAAGAATGTATCCTCTCTTTATTCTCTCATAGTTCTTTCCATCTCCAAACATATCCCAGATTTAACCCTTTCATGTACACTTACAGATGACTACAAAGGTTTCATTGACATGAAAGTATCATAAGTAAACACATAGTGATAGAGAATTTTCACAAACAGTAAAATTTGGTATGCCAATTTAGCTCTTTCTAAGAATTTGCTGATAGGTCATTAAATTTTCTCTGGGTAGAGTTTGCTTAGGAAAGCTTTCTTCATGGCATTCTTCAGCTCCTTGTTCCTGAGACTGAAGATGATGGGGCTGAGGAAGGGGGTAAGGACCGTGTAGGTGATACCCATCAGAGTATCTCCTTCCAGAGACTTGGGACCCTTGGGCTTGAGGTAGATGACAGAGGCAAAGCCATAGTGCACAATCACCACCGTGAGGTGGGATGCACAGGTAGAGAAGGCCTTTTGCCGACCCTCAGCTGATGGTATCTTCAAGATGGCTGCTACAATGAAGGCATAGGAGAGGAGGATAAGGAGCAAGCATCCCAGAAGGGCTGTGATGCACACCATCCCTACACCTCTGGCTACCACCAGTACATTCTCTCCACATGCCAATTTCAGCAGAGGAGGAACATGACAAGCAAAATGGTGGATCTCATTGGGTCCACAGAAAGTGAGATTGAAAATAGCTGTTGTCACCAGTGTCCCCATTAATGAACCACCAACCCAGGACCAGGCAACCAAGCAGGCACAGCCACCAGGGCTCATGAGCTCATTGTAGCGCAGTGGGTGACAGATTGCCACATAGCGGTCATAGCCCATGACTGTGAGGAGGAAAGAGTGGGTGAAGCCGAATGTGAAGGAGAAGAACATCTGGTTGGCACAGGCCAGGAAGGCAATGGAGTGAAGCGTGGAGAGCAGGTCGGCCAGCATGCGTGGGATGATGGCAAAGGTGTAGAAAATCTCAGAGATGGAGAGAGCACACAGGAAGAGGTACATGGGTGTGTGGAGACTGTGCTCACTCCAGATGGTGGCCATGATGAGCAGGTTGCCCAGCAGTGTGAAGAGGTACATGAGGAGGAACAGCAGGAAGAACATCAGCTGAAGGTGAGGGAAGGTAGAGAAGCCAATGAGGATGAACTCTGACACTCCCGAGTGATTGACTCCCTGCATGGAGGCCATGCCTGAGGTAAGGTAGGCAGAGGTCATCTACTTGACAGAGAAAAGTTATCAGTTTCCACCCTACCTGGACACACAAAAGAGATTCATTCTGTGAGAAGATTACAGATGTATTAATCTTGCTTCTACTGTTATAGCCTATAAATTAATTCAATCATCATATTAATATAGGTGATATTATTTTCACCTCCATTTTGAGTGTCTTTGGCATACTAACTGAGATTATTGTAATGTAGAAATATTGGGCGAATTGTCAAAGTGAAGCTGCTAAAAAGGTAGATCTAAGATTCAATCCCACAGTTGGACTGACCTCTTAGATTGTATATCTCAGGTGTTCCTTTGCTTTGCATCCCCTAGTGAAATTGTTCCTTTACTGGGGCTTCAAACCATTGCTTTCCTGCCCTTATACTTTCCTGTGAGAAATCCTGGTTATTTCCCCAGGTTCAGGGGCCCCAGTATATGACAACTCATGAGTATAAGCCTTGGCAAGGTTCAATTCCAACTTAATGTACATCAGTCTACTGATTCCTCTTGGATTGCAAGGTCTGAGGTAATCAGCTCAAATGTGTAAAAATGTACAGTAGCAAACCAGTTTCAATCCCAACTCTGCCTACTGTGAACTTCAGTAAATTTATTCACACTGTTTTTCTCTGTATTTCTCTCAATATCTCAAAAGTTGTTGTAAGAAATAGTAAGTTTTAAATCCATCCATGGTGGCACACACCTTTAATCTCAGCAACCAGGCGGCAGAGGAAGGGGGATCTCTGTGAGTCTGAGGCTAGTCAAGTCTACATATTGAGTTCCAGAATGGATCCAAAGCTACACAAAGAAACTCTGGCTTGAAAATCCCAAACAAGAAAAAGGAAATAGTAAGTGTTTCTCAAATTTTTCTTAAAAGGTGCCAACCCAGAAGGTGCAATGTAGCATATTTAAGTCTACATAAAAGGGGGAAATGCTGTTTTTTGCCCAATAAATAATCTGAACTTAATGAGGTCTCCACATTTCAATATGAATCACTTAACTATAATATATTTGGAAATGGACAATGCAAAGTTTGAAAGATCAGATCATTTTTCTGTTTTCTGGTCCTTTGGTTTTGCCTGTTGAACATACTTGATGTAAATGGAATCCTAAGATATATATCCTGTGTTTGACAGCTTTTGTACAAGTGACTACCTTTTCTATCATTATTGTTGCTGTTGTTTCTATTTACTCTGTGTGTGCACATTTGTTTGTGGACAGGTGTGTGTGTGTGTGTGTGTGTGTGTGTGTGTGTAACATGCATTCAGGTGCCTGAGGCCAGAAGAGAATGTTAGATCCCCTAGAGCTTCTGACCCCTCAGTGTGGGCTTTGGAAACCAAAGGAAAATCCACTGGAGGTGCAGAAAACAGTAAACCACTGAGTCACCTCTCTAGGCCTTGGTGAATGCCCTCTTCAATTAGCCAAGGTATTTGATTATTCATAGGTTTATCATGAGAAACCAAAGAAGAACCATCTATTTTAGTGATTGGGGGCTGTGCGCCAAATACCACCAATTTTCAGGTTACTGGCTTCTATTCTTGATGCCATTTAATAATTTCCCGCATTTCAAGGTTAGCACCTTCCAATCTTTTCAAAGATGGTGGTTCCAACAGCCCCATACATCCCCAACACTCTGAGATCATGGAGGTGAATGGTTTTTGGAAAATACATCCTGTAAGTTAAAACTGAATGGATGTCACCAGGACACATGGACTCTGCACTCATACAGTTCCTCTGTGCACAGAGCAGGGTTTCTTAACACAAGACTATTGAATTTGAAACTTAATAATTCATTCTGTGATGGCTCTCCTGTGCCTTTTTGTGGTATGTAACAACATCCCTGGTCTCTACTGTGTAGACAGCAGAAGCTGCTACCAAATGTGAAAGGAAAACATCTCCAGAAAGCATGAATGTCTGCAAAGAGATAAACATTTCTCCTTGTTAAAAATACCTGACCTATAAAGAATATAGTTCCCTCATTGGTACCCTTTCTCTGCATTCTGCATGAGTTAGTTGCCCAAGCTCCCTTTGTCCAAATGGCAAATACATGTTTCTGTTTAAGACACAGATTCAATGTCATGTCCTTGTTAGAGTTTTTGTGTACATTTTCTTCCCCAAACAGACCGAATCACTCTTTCCTAAGCAACTATAATATATCCATCTTACTACTTGGAGATGGATCCATCGTTCTGCATCACACTGGGCTCACATCTGCTCGTGGATCTGGATTATAAGTTCTATCAGGGACTGTTGTAACTCTAATGACTACTGTAGCTATAATGTACTAAACACAATGGATTCCCATAAGAACATCTGTCCTCTGCATCTGTCTTGTGCACACTTGTGCACCTGTCACTAGGCTCAGCACTCTCCTGTGGTCCTTGAATCTTTCCCTGGCTGTAGGAAGGAGCTGCTACGCTCCCAGTTATCTATAGGAGAAGGGAGATTCCCACAGGGAACTCATCTCTCTCTCCCAGGGAAGGACTAGTGTGGAGCAGAGTGGCCAGGATTTGAACTTAGGACCTGGTGTTCACAGAGCTTGTCTTCTTGACTTCCTGTTATTCTACTCATCACTTACTCATGACTGTTAAAAAGAAAATCAGAGGCTGCTCTCACTCAGAGATGTCTTTCCTCTGTGAATTACTGTGCCCACTTCTATCCTTATATTACCGATGACCCACGCAATCCACAGAAAGAAAGAAACCTGCAATTAGAGTTGATCACCCCCTGGAAGAGGAGACTCAGATTGCATATGCCACCCACTGGCATGACAGGAACTTGAGTGGTTATTCGTTCAGAAAAATGAAAAATTGGGAGGAGAATAAAAAACCTGTGGCTTCCAGGGAATGGTGAGGACTAAGGAAGGAGGAGAAGACAAAGTGAAGAGGATTTCTAAAGGTAGTAAGAGTGCTGCAGAGTTTCAGGAGGAACACATGGCTTAGTACAATTGTCCAAACCTAGGGACTGTACAAGACTAAGAATAACACCTAATATAAACATGGAGATCAGGAACACACATGCAAACACACACACACACACACACACACACACACACACACACACACACACACACACAGGGAGAGGCCAAGAGGCAGGCATGGAGGAAGGACAGGACACACTAAGTCTCACAGGTTCCCATGATTGGTGTCACTTTGATATCTAGATACCTGCAGACTAAGCCAGGCATGGATAAATCCTACCCATAAATTTCCTTAGTGTTTCTCAAATTCAGAATTAGGGACATTTAGGAAAGTATCATTTATTTTTAAATTGATAATATATTAGATTGGCTAATCATGGATATGTACATTTATGCAAAACAATGAATATTTTGGTGAATACCTATATATATGTAGATAGATAGATAGATAGATAGATAGATAGATAGATAGATAGATAGATAGATAGACAGACAGATAGATAGATAGATGTGCCATGATTAAGTCAAACTCTTGGCCATATAAATCCACCTCATCTGCTTAGAAATTTTTGTACGCAGACACAATTTGCTCATTGCCACCTGTGACAGATTTTTTGCTGACTACAGTTACCCCTCCCAATGATTTGTGTCCTGTGATAAGGAATTCTGCATTTACACTCTACACAGTACAAGGTTCTGGGCACCAATCACACAAGGCACAAACAGGAAATTCTACATGATTCCAATGGTGTGGAATAGAACAAGGTTGAACTCACAGAAATGATGAGGAGATGTTATGCAAAGACCATATCTTTATGAAGAGATCTATGCCCTGAATTCTGACACATGATTTTCACAAATTGTCAAATATTTCCCAAGGAATGGACCCTGTTTGAGAACCAATGGCTTATCCAATTTCTAAGATCCCATTTTGCCCCTCCTGTTTCCCCTTCACTGACATTTCTCAGCTCCCTTGCCCTTCTTTGCGTCTATTACTTCCGCTTTCCTCGTGAAGTCCTTATTCTTTACACACCTTTGAATTGGCCACTCAATCCTCAGTTATTCTGTTTTCCATATGCCTGCTCCCAGCCTGCTGCTGGACTCTGGCTGCACAGACCATCACACGTTAACAAAGAAAGAACACCTGGGTAAGAGAATCTGCTCTTATATCTCTGCAAGTCAGGTTTCTCACCTGTCCAAACGACCTACCTCATGAAGTAGGAGATCCTGGGAAGATACAATCTACTGCGCAATGGTCACACAATCTTGATGACCCCTGCCCCATATACTTGAATTTCTTGAAGAGTTGCATAAGAAAGTGACTTCTGTGAGTCTCTGGCTGATGAGAGGGAAAGGCCACTAACCTGAGAGTCAAGGCTCTGCACCTGATCTCTCTAATAGAAATCCCTGATTGAAAATGTCTGTGCATGTGGACACTGCACTGGCATGACTAGGGTTAGCTTGGCCGGGGACTTCAAGGAGCATGGTCACCATTATTTATCCTTCCTGTGCTACCTGCCCACTGCCTGTTATGGCTGGCTGTGGTCCAGCTGCCTCTGCTTCTGCTACAGGGAGCCCAAGGCCCCTAGAGCACTCCTAGGGATGAGGCTACCTCAGGGAATCTGTGTCCCCACTTCCCCCTCCCTGCTTTCCAGGGGTGAGTCAATTACCTGAGCTTCTCTGTGGCTTGAGAAGAGACTTAATTCTCAGCAATCTAGAGATGTGGCATCCTAACTGTTAGAGTTAATAAGAGGAGAGCCCTACAGCCCGCAGGGATGAGAGGCTGCCAGTACTCCTCCTCCACTTTCCTCCTCCTCATCTTCATCTCTTGTTCAGGCAAGAGGGATTTTCAAAGCTTGATCATTTTAATTCAAAGAACACACTTGTTTCTTTTTCTTGAACAATTAAAAGGCCACAAAATAAGGTTGAGGGCTACAAAAAATTCAGTCATGAAAACAGTTTGTGGGAATCCTTTAAAATACCTTTTCAAACATTATTGGATGTATTTACCTGTTATTTATTGGTGGGGCATGGATAACACACTTGTGAAGTTTACCTTGCTGGCCACATTCAGAGCTTTACATATACGTGACATGTGAACCAATGCAAACCTTAAAAATGACATTACTCTGGATAACATAATTTCATTTTTGAGATGTTATATGCTTTATATAATATTTCTCAGTATATAAGTCAAGGGGAGTTGACATCTTTCTAGTATTCAACTAACATTTCTACCTCGATCAAATCATTTCCATTAGGGATGATGAGACCACTCTACGGTTAAGAGTGGACACTGACCTTGCAAAGTATCTGAATTCAGTTCCCAGCTCCTATGTCAAGCACCTTACAAATGCCTGAACTCCAGTTCAGGGTATCAGATGCCCTCTTTCTGGTCCCAGTGGGACACATGCACATGTTAGGACACACACACATAAATAGAAATAAAAAGAACACCATGATTTTCAGAATCCCCAAAGGTAACTTTGTTTCCACAAGCAGCCACAGTTCAATCTTTCCCCACAGCCAGTGGAAATCTCCAGGTTCGTCTCTACCTTGGATTCGCATCTTTGGACCATTTCACATAAGTGGAAATGAAAGAGTTGTGGCTTTTTTCTTTCATTCTGCAGATAACACATCTTTTCTCTGAATATTTTGAAGTAAAATTTGTAATGACCAAGGATTTCTAGCCTTTCAGTGCTGACATTCTGGACACGTCCTGCTTCTTGGTGACGACAAGATTGTGAATACCAGGAAGTTGAGCCACATTTCTGCTATCAAACATCATCAGAGAAGCTTCAACTTACAGTAGTTGGGAATTAATTCCTAGACCTAAATCTGGGCACTGAGCAGAGAGTAAAACTTTGGAGTACTCAGTCATGAATGGGATGTCTTCATCAAATCCCTCCCTTCAAGGATCCAGGATCTTTGTGGAAGAGGAGGAGAAGATTGTAAGACCAAAGGTGATGGATGACTCCAAGGGAACAGTGTCTTCAGACACAACATGGCTGATGCACATATGAACTCAGAGACCACAGTATCACACACAGGGCCTGCAAGAATTCAGTCAAGATGGGGTTGCATCTCTGGGAGGGAGACTGACACAGGGTCCCATTCCTAACTAAAAAGTTGTTGGCAATTAATACCTGCTGACAAAGGGACAACCAGTATTATACAAGCACAAGAGGGTATATTAACCACACTCTATAGTGAACATGATGCCCAGAAATAGGGGCCAACACAAAGCAGATTCCATGTGGATTTTTATTTTGTACCTGCATATCTTGTTTCATTGTTTCTTTACAGTTGTTATTTTTTCATTGATTTTTATCGAACTCTTCATTTTTTTCTGTTCCCATCCCTGCTGTCCATTCCTCCCTTCAACCCTTAACCAAAGTTGGTACAGGATAATTGTATGTATTCTGTCAATCACATTTTAAATAAACACTGATTGGCCAGGCAGGAAGTTAGACTGGTCAACCAGACAGGAAGTAAAGGTGGGACAAAAAGAACAGGAGAATTCTGGGAAGAAGGAAGCACTTTCTGCACTCCTGCACAGACCACCAAAGTAGCAGGATGTGACCTGCCCTGCTGAAAAAGATACCTATCCATGTGACTAACATAGATAAGAATAATGGGTTAATATAAGCTACAAGAGCTAATAAGAAGCCAGAGCTAATGGGCCAATTAGTTTACAACCTAACATAGACTCTCTGTGTGATTTTCTCTGAGGCTAAATGGCTGAGGGACCGGGCAGGACATAAACCCCAACAAGCCAGCCCTCGTGTTACAGAATGGCACCCATCGTGGGGCAACTGCATCCACATAAAACCTGAAAGGGCTAGGGAAGTAATTCTAGACAGAAAAGAATAGAGTTAAGCATGGTTTCTTGGTAGCAGCAATTTCTCAGATCTGCTCTGCTTGCTAGAGGCAAGCGCTCTCATCTAAGAGAGGGTTCCTGACTCAGATTTAGCTGTAAAACCCTGCAGCTCTTTAAGAGGTTCTGCCATGAAACATTTAAACAGTGTTGATAAAAAGCTGACTGCATGCTTTTCTGTTTTCAGCCGTAGCAGGAAAAAAGCTGTGCTGTTTTAAAATACCTGCTTTCTGAGACATCCTGCCAGGGCAAACTCTGACTCTTTCAGGCAGGAAGTCCAACTGTGGAGCATTTGACTGTGGTTTGTGAGAACACTGCTGCAGCTTGCTTGCTGGCAGGGACCTTGCAACGCCATAGAGTTGTGGCAATAAACACGGCTACAGCCAGTACTTCCGCCATGAGGCTAGAATTGCAAAAAGCAAAGAAATGGGCTGGATCCAGCTTTCAAAGACATGGCTTTTATCCTACGTATAGAGTCTGGTAAATTAAAGTCTTATGTAGTCAGAAAAAGAGAGATATATAGTCAATAGAGATTCAAAGACAAATAAAACCTCTAAATGGTTTACAATGTGTTAAAAATATATGCAGGCTAAAGGTCAAAGTTCTTAAAGTAAAAAAGAAAGGAGTGAAGTTGGGTGTGGTGGTACACACCTTTAATCCCAACACTTGGGAGGCAGAGGTAGATTGACCTTTGTGATTTGAAGGTGTGGTAGCACACACCTTTAATCCCAGCTCTGGGGAGGCAGAGGCAGGCAGATCTCTGTGAGTTCAAGGACAGCCTGATCTACAGAGTGAGTTCCAGGACAAAGATACACAGAAACCCTGTCTCGGAAAGCCAAAAATTAAAAATAAAAGATATAGAGTTAAAATAAAGCTGCATAAAGATGGAAAACACACAGAGAATCTGGATACTGTATGTTATTATGCTCTCTTTGAATTGTTTGAATGCTGAGGAAGGAGCAACAGCTGCTAACAGACTTTTGCTTATAAATGCTGCTGAATTAACCCAAGGAAGGTATTTTGAAAATACCTGGACTTCAAAATTGAAGCCAAAAGGTATGTTACTTTGGAGAAGAGATTTTCCTTTTGTTTCCACAGGAAATGAGAGGCTGTGGATTCATTCTGAGTTAAGAAAATTCAGGTTTCATCAAGGAACACCACCTGATAAATCTCTGGTAGGAACAGATAGCCCAGATGTCTGAGTTCTACATCCAGAACAGATTCAGGATGCTGCCTGAGATAATCAAGCCTCACAGGATACTCCAGTCAGGACTAGATCCTAACTCTAAATTTTCTTTAGGTCCCCATTAGATTATCAGCACCCCTAACCAGCTGGAAGTAGCCTGGAATACTATGCCCACATTCCCAAAAAATGGATTATAAATATTTTCCTTTTTTTTTTTTAAAAAAGAGGGGGAATTGGTGCAGGATAATTGTCTGTATTCTGTAATCATATTTTAAATAAACACTGATTGGCCAGGCAGGAAGTGTAGGTGGCTCAACCAGACAGGAAGTAAAGGTGGGACAAAAAGAACAGGAGAATTATGGGAAGAAGGAAGCTCTTTCCTCACTCCTGCACAGATCACCAAAGAAGCAGGGTGTGACCTGCCCCTCTGAAAAAGGTACTGAGCCATGTGGCTAACATAGATGAGAATAATGGGTTAATATAAGCTACAAGAGCTAATAAGAAGCCAGATCTAATGGGCCAATTAGTTTATAACCTAATATAGACTCTCTGTGTGATTTTCTCTGTGACTAAATGGCTGGGGGACCGGGCAGGACATAAACCCAAACAAGCTGGCCCTCATGTTACTCAAGGTCTCTATGCTCCCAATTTACTCAAGAGATCTTGTCTTTTTCTACTTCCCATGTAGATTAGATCTATGTAAGTCTTTCTTAGTGTCCGCATTATTGTCTAACTTCTCAGGTATTGTTGTTTGTAGGCTGGTTTTCTTTGCTTTATGTTTAAAAACCACCTATGAGTGTTTATATGTGAAAATTTTCTGTGTCTGGGTTACCTTACTCAAAATAATGTTTTCTAGCCCTATCCATTTTCCTGCAAAATTCAAGATGTCGATATTTTTTTTTCTGCTATGTAGTACACCATTGTGTAGATGTAACACATTTTCCTTATCCATTCTTCAGTTGAGGGGCATTTGGGTTGTTTCCAGGTTCTGGCTATGACAAACAAAGCTGCTATGAACATAGTTGAGCACATGTCCTTGTGGCATGATTGAGCATCCTTTGGATATATACCCAACAGTGGTATTACTGGGTCTTGAAGAAGGTTGTTTCCTAATTTTCTGAGAATACACCACATTGACATCCAAAGGAGCTGTACCAGCTTGCATTCCCACCAGCAATACAGAATTGTTACTTTTACCCCGCAACCTCTCCAGCATAGGTTGTCATCAGTGTTTTTGGTCTTACACATTCTTACATGTGTAAGATGGAATCTCAGAGTTGTTTTGATTTGCAATTCTCTAATGACTAAGGATGTTGAGCATTTCCTTAAGTGTCTTTCATCCATTTTAGATTCCTTTGTTTTGAGTTCTCAGTTTAGGTCTGTACTCCATTTTTTTAAATTGGATTATTTGTTCTTTTGATGACCAATTTCTTGAGTTCTTTTTATATTTTGGAGATCAGACCTCTGTCTGATATGGGGTTGGTGAAGATATTTTCCCATTCTGTAGGCTGTTGTCTTTCTTGTTGACTGTGTCCTTTGCTTTACAGAAGCTTTTAATTTCAGGAGGTCCCATTGATTAATTGTTTCAGTGTTTGTGCTACTGGGGTTATATTTTGGAAGTGGTCTCCTGTGCCAATACATTCAAGTATACTTCCCACATTGTCTTCTATAATGTACATGTATCTGGTTTTATGTTGAGGTCTTTGACCCATTTGGACTTCAGTTTTGTGCATGGTGATAGATATGGGTCTATTTTCGTTCTTCTACATGTTGATATCCAGTTATACCAGCAACACTTGTTCAATATGCTTTCTTTTATCCATTTGATATTTTTTCTTCATTGTCAAAAATCTAGTGTTAGTAGGTGTGTAGACTAATATCCGGGTCTTTGATTCAGTTCCATTGGTTCTCGTGTTTGTTTTTATACCAATACCAGGCTGTTTTCAGTACTGTAGCTCTGTTGTAGTGTTTGAAGTCAGAGATTGTGATGCCTCTAGAAGTTCTTTTATTGTATAGGATTGTTTTGTCTATCCTGTTTTGGTTTTTTTTTTTTGCCTTTTTATATGAAGCAGAGTATTTTTCTTTCAACGTTGTGAAGAATTTTGCTGGGCATTGTGTTGAATCTGTAGATTGCTTTTGGTAAGATTACCATTTTTACTATGTTAATTCTGCCTGCCCAGGAGCATGGGAGATTTTTCCACTTTCTGGTGTCTTCTTCAGTTTATTTCTTCAAAGATTTAAAGTTCTTGTTATATAAGTCTTCCACTTGTTTGGTTAGAGTTACACCAAGGTATTTTATGCTATTTCTGGCTATTGTGAAAGGTGATGTTTCTCTGAAATTTTTCTCATCCCATATATCATCTGTGTAGAGGAGGGCTACTGATTTTTTTCAGTTAATTTTGTATCCTGCTACATTGCTGAAAGTGTTTATGAGTTGTAGAAGTTCCTTGGTAGAATTTTTGGGGTGGCTTATGTAAACTATCATATCATCAGCAAACAGTGAGAGTTTTACTTCTCCTTTTCCAATTTGTATCCCCTTGATCTCCCTTTGGTGTCTTATTGCTCTAGCTAGGACTTCAAGAACTACATTGAATAAATATGGAGAGAGGGAACAACCTTGTTTTGTTCCTGATTTCAGTGGAATTCTAGGGAGTTTCTCTCCATTTAATTTGATGTTGGCTGTTGGCTTGCTGTATATTGCCTTTATTGTGTTTATGTATGTTCCTTGTATTCCTGCTTCCTCCAAGACCTTTATTATGAAGGGATGTTGTATTTTGTCAAAAGCTTTTTTGGCGTCTAATGAGATGATCATGTTGTTTTTATTTTTCAGCTTGTTTATATATGGTGGATTACATTGACAGATTTTTCTTATGTTGAACCATCCCTGCATCTCTGGAATGAAGTCGAC
>PVIU01032542.1:0-13457 GCA_004026605.1 Ondatra zibethicus | reverse complement strand
CCACAACCTCTCCAGCATAAGTTGTCATCAGTGTTTTTGATCTTGGCCATTCTTACAGGTGTAAGATGGAATCTCAGAGTTGTTTTGATTTGCATTTCTCTGATGACTAAGGATGTTGAACATTTTCTTAAGTGTCTTTCAGCCATTTTAGATTCCTCTGTTGAGAGTTCTCTGTTTAGGTCTGTACTCCATTTTTTTAATTGGATTATGTGATCTTTTGGTGTCCAATTTCTTGAGTTCTTTGTATATTTTGGAGATCAGACCTCTGTCTGATGTAGGGTTAGTGAAGATCTTTTCCCATTCTGTAGGCTGTCGTTTTGTCTTGTTGACTGTGTCCTTTGCTTTACAGAAGCTTTTCAGTTTCAGGAGGTCCCATTTATTAATTGTTTCTCTCAGTGTCTGTGCTGCTGGGGTTCTATAAAGGAAGTGGTTCCCTGTGCCAATGCGTTCAAGTGTACTTCCCACTTTCTCTTCTATAAGGTTCAGTGTGGCTGGCTTTATATTGAGGTCTTTGATCCATTTGGACTTGAGTTTTGTGCATAGTGATAGATATGGGTCTATTTTCATTTTTCTACATGTTGATATCCAGTTATGCCAGCACCACTTGTTGAATATGCTTTCTTTTTTCCATTTGATATTTTTTGCTTCTTTATCAAAGATCAGGTGTTCGAAGATTTGTGGATTGGTATCCGGGTCTTCTATTCGGTTCCATTGGTCCTCCTGTCTGTTCTTATGCCAATACCAGGCTGTTTTCAGTACAGTGGCTCTGTACTAGAGTTTGAAGTCAGGGATTGTAATGCCTCCAGAAGTTCTTTTGTTGCCCAGGATTGTTTTGGCTATCCTGGGTATTTTGCCTTTCCAAATGAAGTTGAGTACTGTTCTTTCGAGGTCTTTGAAGAGTTTTGTTGGGATTTTGATGGGCATTGCGTTGAATCTGTAGATAGCTTTCTGTAGGATTGCCATTTTTACTATATTAATTCTGCCTACCCAAGAGCATGGGAGGTCTTTCCATTTTCTGGTGTCTTCTTCAATTTATTTCTTGTTCAAAGATTTAAAGTTTTAGTTTGATGTTGGCTGTTGGCTTGCTGTATATTGCCTTAATTATGTTTAGGTATGTTCCTTGTATCCCTGCTCTCTCCAAGACTTTTATCATGAAGGGATGTTGTATTTTGTCAAATGCTTTTTTGGCATCTAGTGAGATGGTCATGTGGTTTTTATTTTTCAGCTTGTTTATATGGTGGATTATGTTGACAGATTTTTATATGTTGAACCATCCCTGCATCTGTGGGATGAAGCCAACTTGGTCATAGTGGATGATGTTTCTGATGTGTTCTTGAATTCTATTTGCTAGTATTTTATTTAGTATTTTTGCATCAATCTTCATGAGTGAGATTGGTCTGTAATTCTCTTTCTTAATATTGCCTTTCTGTGGTTTGGGGATCAGGATAATTGTAGCCTCATAAAAAGAGTTTGGCAATGTTCCCTCTGTTTCTATTGTGTGGAATAATTTGAGGAGTATTTGTATTAGTTCCTCTTTGAAAGTCTTGTAGAATTCTGAGCTGAAACCATCTGGTCCTGGGCTTTTTTTGGTTGGGAGACTTTTGATGACTGTTTGTATTTCTTCAGCTGTTATAGGTCTGTTTCATTTGCTTATCTGGTCCTGATTTAATTTTGGTAAGTGATATTTATCCAGAAAGTTGTCCATTTCCTTTAAGTTTCCCAGTTTTGTGGAGTACAGGCTTTCAAAATATGACCTGATGATCCTCTGTATTTCCTCCATGACTGTTGTTATGTCCCCCTTTTCATTCTGATTTTGTTAATTTGGATATTCTCTCTGCCTTTTGGTTAGTTTGGATAAAGGTTTGTCTATTTTGTTGATTTTCTCAAAGAACCAACTCTGTCTCATTGATTCTTTGTATTGTTTTCTTTGTTTCTATTTTGTTGATTTCAGCTCTCAATTTGATTATTTCCTGCCTTCTAGTTCTTTTAGGTGAGTTTGCTTCTTTTTGTTCTAAAGTATTCATTGTTCTGTTAATTCACTAGTGTGGAATTTTTCCAGCTTCTTTATGTAGGCATTTAGTGCTACGAACTTGCCTCTTAACACTGCTTTCACTGTGTCCCATAAATTTGGGTATGTTGTGTCATCATTTTCATTGAATTTTAGGAAGTCTTTAATTTCCCCTTTTATTCCTTCCATGACCCATTGATGATTCAGATGAGCACTGTTTAATTTCCATGTGTTTGTGGCTCAGGCCTACTTTCTCTGAGGTCCCAGATTTGTGCCTTGCCCCGTCGAGATCCTGCTTATTCCCCGGAGGACCCAGCCTCACTTACACCTAGGCTGACAGAAGTCCTGGCTCTGTCCTAGTTCCTGGGATGTCCTAGACTCTCGCCCAGACCTGCGGGGGTGTTGGCCTCCGTCCACTCCCTTGAAGGTACCAGATTCACATCCGGACCCTCAGCAGTCTCTGGCTCTGTCTTACTTCGCTCAGCGGTTACTCCCTTGTACCTGTTCTGCTGGAGATCTCTGGCTCTGGGTCAATCCTGATCTGCTCGCGTCCCGAGACCAGGTTTGCTCCTGGCTTCTATTCCTGGTGGAGCCCGTTCTCTCCTTATCCTAGGTAACTGGTTCAGTCCCACTCCGGTTCCGGTGGAGGTCGCGGACTCTGAGTCAGGTCGTTGGCTCAATCAGTGTCCCAGGACTGAGTTGGCTCCCAGGGCTGGATTTGCTCCTGGCTTCTGCTCCCGTTGGAGCTTGTTTCCTCTGCTGTTTTTTGTTTTTTGAGACAGGGTTTCTCTGTAGCTTTGGAGCCTGTCCTGGAACTAGCTCTTGTAGACCAGGCCGGCCTCAAACTCACAGAGATCTGCCTGCCTCTGCCTCCCAAGTACTAGGATTAAAGGAGTGCACCACCATTGCCGGCTGCATCTTTCGTTTTGTTATTCGGGCTCTTACTATGTAGACTTGACTATCTTGTAGACCAGGCTGGTATTGAACTCACAGAGATCTGCCCTGCCTCTGCCTCCTGAGTGCTGAGATTAAAGGTGTGTGCACTCACACCCCGCATTTTTTAATAAATATTTTATGTTTTAAATTATTATTATTATTTTGTTTGTGTGTGGTTTTTTGAGACAGAGTTTCTCCATACATAGAATCTGTCCTGGAACTAGCTCTTATAGACCAGGCTGTCTTCGAACTCACAGAGATCCGCCTGCCTCTGCCTGTGCTACCACCATGACTGAAGATCAGCAGTCTTAACTACTGAGCCATCTCTCCAGCCTCAAGAGTTATTTTATTTATGTATTTTTAAATATAAATTTGCTTATTTATTTATTATATATCCAATGTTCTGCCTGCATGTATCCCTGCATGTTGGAGGAGGACACCAGATCTTGTTACAGATGGTTGTGAGCCACTATGTGGTTGCTAGGAATTAAACTCAGGACCTCTAGAAGAGCAGCCAGTGCTCTTAACCTCTGAACCATCTCTCCAGCCCCAAGAGTTATCTTATTTTTGATTATGTATATGGCTGTGTACGTGTGTGCACTTGCATGTGGTGCCCACAGGGATCCAAAGAGAACATCGGATCACATAGAGGGGGAGTTACAGGTAGTTGTGAGTTGTCATTAGTGGACACTGGGAATCAATTTCAGGTCCTCTGAAAGAGCAGCAAGTGCTCTTAATCCCTGAACTCTCTTCCCAAGAAACATTTTTTAAAAAAAGTTTATTTATCACCGATTCTTCTCTGTCCCTCAGTGTCTGTGAGGGATTGATTGGATGCAGGTCCTGACTTGTGAAAGAAAGTGCGTTGCATGCCCTAAAGCAAAAGCAGCAGAGTGCTTGCTTCGAGCTTATGTACATTGTCCTATATACTTTGAATCATCTCTAAATGACTTTTAATAGCCAGTACAATATAAATGCTATGAAAACAGATGCTAGACTGTGTTATTTAGGGAGTAACAACATGGAAAGGCTGTATAAACTTGGGATGGGTACATTGCTTTTTCTGTTTTCTGTTTGGTTTAGTTGAATCTACAGATGCAAAACCTAAGGATATCAAGGGCCAGTTGTACTGCGGTGAGCATGAATTTTAAACAAGATCCAAAACGGAATTCAGGAAGTGATGATTAAACAAAACCATGTGTGTGTACATGTTGGAAAATGTGTTGAAACATGTTGAATAATTACTTGCAGAAGTGAATAATCACTTAAGTTGACGAGAATTAAGATGACCCCTATCAAAATAAAACATGTTGGTAATCATTGATTCAGTGGGTTTTGTTTGTTTGGGGGGTGGTTTTTTGGGACAGGGTTTCTCTGTGTAACTTTGGAGCCTGTCCTAGCACTCATTTTGTAGACCAGGCTGGCCTCAAACTCAAAGATATCCACCTGCCTCTGCCTACCAAGTGCTGGAATTAAAGGCATGTGACACCACCACACATCTAATTGACTCATTGTTTTTTTTTCTTAAAGATTTATTTATTTATGTATATGAGTGTTCTATCTGCATGTACACCTTTATGCCGGAAGAGTATATCAGATCCCACTATAGATGGTTGTAAGCTACCACGTGGTTGCTGGGAATTGAACTCAAGACCTTTGGAAGAGCAGCCAGTGCTCTTAACTCTGAGACATCTCTCCAGCCCCCGTTGATTCAGTTTTTGTTATGTTTTTTTGTTTTGATTTGTTTTACTTTTGAGATGGGGTTTCTGTGTATAATAGCCTTTCCTTTCCTAGAACTCTCTTTGTAGACCAGACTAGCCTTGAATTCACAGAGATCTACCTGCCTCTGCCTCCCAAGTGCTGGAACTAAAATTGCAGGCCTCCCCCACCTGGCTCATTAATTCAGATTAATATCAATGGATAATAAAGACACTGATCATTGATAAAAATGTTTATGATATGGGGCTGAAGAGATGGCTCAGAGGCTAAGAGCACTGACTGCTCTTCCTGAGGTCCTGAGTTCAATTCCCAGTAACCACATGGTGGCTCACAACCATCTGTGATGAGATCTGGTGCCCTCTTCTGGCCTGCAGACATACATGGAGGCTGAACACTGTACATAATAAATAAATCTTTAAAAAAAAATGTTTATGATGCTTTGACCAAGCTGAGAGCAAAAACCTGGGTCAGTTACGAATTTATTGCCACTCAGCTCTATTTTTTTTAAAGATTTATTTATTTATTATGTATTCAGTGTTCTGCCAAAGAGGGCACCAAATCTCATTACAGATGGTTATGAGCACATGTGGTTCCTGGGAATTGAACTCAGGACCTTTGGAAGAGCAGGCAAAGCTCTTAACCACTGAGCCATCTCTCCAGCCCTGCCACTCAGCTCTAAATTTGTTTCTTTTGCTCCAATATTTTGAAAGTAGATCTGGGTCAGGCATGATGGTTCCAGGTCCCAGCATTTGGGAGGCACAGGCAGGAAGATCTCAATGAGTTCTAGGACAACTAGAACTACATATCCTACCTTCTCCCTAACGCAGTAGGGAATTTAATCAGAGTAATCTCTGCTTAGTGGAAAACATTGGCCTATTCCAGGGACTAAGTCTGATATCTCTTGGGGGCCATTATTCATCCTGCTCAACTTGGTTGGTGAGACATGAGAGTGCTCTTTAAAATACCTTTTTTAAAAATATTACCTTATACTATTAGGACAACTATTCTATGTGCACTCTCTCTCTCTCTCTCTGTCTCTCTCTCTCTCTCCCTCCCTCTCTCCATCCCTCCCCCTCTCTCTCTCTCTCTGGGTGGGGTGGGCACCAACACAACAAAAAAAGCATTCCATTCGTGTCCAGGTTCATGAACAAATGAGTTTTCTTGGGTTACTATTCAGAGACATCTGTACACTGGAAAGCTCTCTCTGGGTCACCACTGACTTCAGCAGCAGTGTACCCTGGAGAGTCCTCACACCGGTGGGGAGAGGACTTGGTGAAGCTCCTTGGTGTCTCATGAGCCACACCCCCACCTCATCATCAGGTGAGAATTTTATTAGTCCATATCACGTGTGAGTTATTACAGCTGCAAATCAGGTTACGTCCTACTGAACTGCTCTTCCAGAGGACCTGGATTCAATTCCCAGCACCCACATGGCAGCTCACAGCTGTCTGTAACTCCAGTTCCAGAGGATCTGACACCCTCAAACACTCATACATGCAGGCAAAACACCAATGCACATGAAAAAATACATTATTTTTTTCAAAAATGATAAAAAAAAATACAGAAGGAGAAGATGATGAGGCAGTGGAGGCTGAGAAGGACGACTCAGTGTCACAGCGCTTGCCTAGCATTTCTGGGGCCTTTAGTTCAATTCTCAGCAATGTATTGTAAGAAAATAAAAAGCAAAACCAAACAAAAAAGTTTATCTCTTAAAGCAAACAATGCAGTCCTGGTGTGATGGCTCAGCTGATAATGGTGCTGGCCAACTGGTCTAACATCTTGAGTTCAATCCTAGACATCTGTAATGGCAAAAGTAAAATTGCTGCAGATTCCCGAGTGGTTGTGGTGGGCAGCGGGCCATGAGACCCTGCTGCAGGTCCCCGAGCAGGGGCAGGCAGGGGGCAGGGGGTCTCGAGAGCAGCCAGTCCCAAGCAGGGACAGTGCAGTTCCCAGAGTGGCTGCAGCAGGCCACGAGGAGAGACAGACAGATGGCACACCACGAGACAACGCCACAGGTCTCTGAAGGTGGCTGGCCCCGGCCAGGGAGACATGTGGCAGCAGGCAAGAGACAGAGACATGGATAGACATGCCATGCAGAGTGAGGTCAGATATTTATTTAATGGGTTATGGAGGGGAAAGGGGAGAAGGGGAGAAGGGAGAAGAGCAGGGAGAGAAACAGAAGTAGGGAAGGGAAGAAGTAGGGGCGGGAGATAGAGCTGCCTCTTGAGAGGGAGATGAAAAAGGAAAGACTCTGGCTGGAAGCTGAAGATCAGGTTGCCTTGGCACACAGGGGTGGGGGGAGTGGGCGTGGTTTGTCTCTTAAAGGGACAGGACAGATCATTACAACATCTACATGGTAGGATTGGAGAAAACTCCCACAAGTTGTCTTTTGGCTTCCATACATGTTCTATGGCATGTGTGTGCAAACATATACAAAACAAGTAAATGTGATAAATTCAAAACAAAAATATATAGTGTAGTAAATAAATAAACTGGTACCATCTTTTCTGTCAAGAGTTTATTATCCTTATCAAAATTATGTGCTGCAGACAATTGTATATGTTATACTTGTGTGTGAGTGGCAGTGTAGAATCAGAATCACTACAAAAGCATGCATTATACAGTTGCCCTGGGTGATACAGCTGGGGAGTCATTGGTGACAGAACGCTTTCAGCTTCATTATAATCTTAGGGACTCTACTTGTATATGAAGTCTGTCACTGATCAAAATGCTGTTCTGGGTGGCCAGGAAGATGACTCAGGAGTTAAGAGCACTAACTGCTTCTGCAGAAGACCCAAGTTCAATTCCTGGTATCCACATGGTGACTCACAATCTTATGTAACTATAGTTCAAGATCTAATGTCTTCTTCTGCCTGCATAGGCACAGCAGGCATGTGATGCATAGAAATACATGTAAGCAAAACACCTACCCAATAAACCATTTACACACATACACATATTTGTATAAATATGTGTATATGGGGGCTAGAGAGATGGCTCAGAGGTTAAGAGCACTGACTGCTCTTCCAGAGGTCCTGAGTTCAATTCCCAGCAACCACATGGTGGCTCACAGCCATCTATAATGAGATCTGGTGCCCTCTTCTGGCATGGAAGCATACATGGAAGGAATGTTGTATACATAATAAATAAATAAATCTTTAAAAAAATAAATAAATATGTGTATATATGTAAATCATGAAATAAGTTTTGATGTGATGTAGAGAAACAGGAACTCTTGGACACTGGTGGCAAGAAGGTAAAGGGGGCATCATCTGTGAAAAACAGCATGGCTAGTCTTTTTAAATTTTTTCCCGCTTTATTGAAAATAGATTTTTTTCCCTCACATAATATATCCTGATTACAATTTCCCCTCCCTGTACTCCTTCCAGCTCCTCTCCACTTCTTCTCTCATTCAGATCTGCTCCTGCTCTGTCTTTCATTAGAAGACAAACAGGCTTCTAAGTGATAATAATATAAGAAAAATATAATAAGATAAAACCTATTACATCAGAGTTGTAACAGAAAAAGACCCCAAGTGAAAGCTTAGGTATCAGAGACTCACTCATTTGCACACTCATGAGTCCCAAAAAGAAACCATTAACATGCTGGGCAGTGGCGGTGCTCACCTTTAATTCCAGCACTCGGGAGATAGAGGCAGGCAAACTGTGAGTTCGAGGCCATCCTGGTCTACAGAGTGAATTCCAAGACAGGCTCCAAAGCTACACAGAGAAACCCTGTCTCAAAAAAAAAAAAAAAAAAAGAAAAGAAAAAGAAAGAAAAGAAAAGAAACCACTAACATATTATGCCTTATTCAGATGATTTGGTGCAGATCCACACAGGCTCTTTGCATGCTACCTCAGACTCCGTGAGTTCATACAGCATGGCTTTTCTTCAACACATTAAAATTAAAGTTAAAATGGCAGGCATGGTGGCACATGCCTTTAATCCCAGCACTCAGGAGACAGATACAGGCAGATCTCTGAGTTCTAAGATAGCCTGGTCTATAGAGTGAGTTCCAGGACAGTTGGGGTTACACAGAGAAACCCTGTATTAAACAAACAAAAGTTTTAAAAATGATGATATGGTCTGGCAAAAACTCTTCTATGTATATACCAAAAAGAACTGAGAGCAGAGGAACAAAGAGGTATCCTTATACATGCATTCACTGTCTGTCACTGTTGACGTTAGGTGAAATGTGGCTATAACTGAGTCTCTACTCAGTGGTATGTGGTATAAACATACACCGGATCAATAGTCACCCATTTACAAAAGGGAGAGGGGCTTCTGACCCTGCTACAACATGACAAAACCTGAAGATGTCACATTAAGTGAAATATGAATCACACTAGGACAAGTACTATAAGGTTTCATCCTTACACGACATTTAAAGTTTTCATTTTCAGAAAGGAAAAAAAGCAGAATGGTGGCTGCCTGGAGGTAGGAATGGGTGTAAATAGACAGAAATCAACTACTCGGTGGACGTGTAAGCACCGAAGTTACAGTTTAAGTTTTAATTACTATACTTTAGAGATCCACGAGACAAAAATGCCTCTGATCTACCAGCCCCTTGCCCAAGGGTGGACAGTTCCTGAAAGGCTGGAGGCTGTTGTTTATGGGAGATAAAAAGACTCGTGGTTTCCAGTCCCCTAGACAAGTTTGGTTGACCCATCTGCAAGGGATGTTCTTGATCATATTGAGGGCGGGAGGTTCAGTAGCAGGAAGAAAGTCAGGATGTATGCTTGCCCCTGATTGGACCTGATAGGAAAGTCAGGATGTATGCTTGCCCCTGATTGGACCTGATAGGAAATACTTTAAGCCCCTGCAAAACATGACTCAGGGTCATTTTCTGGGAAACCAAAGATGAACCTGGCTAGAGGGCCCATCAACCTGGCCAGTATTTAAAGCTTGCTTTGGCTTTTAACTGTGTTAGTGGCCTTTGAAAGTTTCTGCACCCCAATAAGTCTCTCCGGCCACACAATAATCTGGATCAGACCAAATCAAACTGAATTAGAAAAAGCCCGGGTTTAACTGACACAAATGCTCTGGATGGCTTTCCAGCCCCCGCCCCAGAGGAGACTGGAAAACCATGTTTGTTCTTGGGGGAGGGTTAAATACCCTTCGGGAGTGGTCTTGAGTAACCTCTGCGGAGGGGTTATCATTTGGCAAGCTTTCTTGGGAGCAGAGACTGGACTGAGGCAACTCACAGGGGATGGGGCTTATGATGGAACTTCCACCTGAAAATATCCAGACTCTTTGGATATATGGATGCAAGGGGCTGGAGTGAGGCCTTCACCCAAACAGTCTTATGTTTGACTATTATATTTGGGGGCCTCATCCTAACCCCTGGCACCCATCTTTGAAATGGAGCTTCCTGCTCCATTTCAAGCCTCCTCCCCTGAGAGTTGCCTTGGTCCAATGACCCCTCCCCAGGGAGGGTCAGGACCACTCCCGCAGGCTATTTAGGCTGCCCCCCCCAGAGAATGAATACATGGTCTCTGGGTTCTGCACGGTCTCCCCTTCTTTCTCTTCCCTTAACCATGCTTTCCCAGTGCCATTCGGGAGCACTGCATTAAACATGGGCATCTTTTATTTGGTCTAATTTGGTCTGATTGATTTGCATCAGCGGAGAGACTCATCTGAGAAATATTACTAACAGTGACTAGTGGAATAAACAGAAGGAAGAGTGGAGACAAAGAGTTGCAAACCAAGATAGGAGCTTTGTGGAAAATGAGCAAAATGCTAATAATAAGTCTTTATCAGTAATTTCTTTTCTTTTTCTTTTTCTTTTTTTTGAGACAAGGTTTGCTCTGTAGCTTTGGAGCCTGTCCTGGAACAAGCTCTTGTAGACCAGGCTGGCCTCGAACTGACAGAGATCCGCCTGCCTCTGCCTCCCGAGTGCTGGGATTAAAGGCATGCACCACCACCGCCTGGCCAGTAATTTCTTTAAAAATTAAATGAATCACAGTTGTTAAGTTTAAATTCCTGGTTAATGGGAATCTGCCACTGCTGATGTAATAAGCCAATCAAACCAAATTAATAAGTCCTGATTTATTCTGAGCAAAGCATTCCTGGGTGGTCCCAGGGGAAGTTGAGGACTGGGAGGAGAAACCACAAGGTGGGGACTTTTAATACCCTCAGAGATGGAGCCGCTAATGGTGGGCTTTCCTGGGGGCAGAGTCTGCACTGAGGCAACTCTGGGGGGTGGGGGGTGTTGGGGTGGAACTTCCACCTGAACATTCCAGACTCTTTGGATATATGGCACCAGGGGCTGGGGCAAAGCTTCCACCAGAAAAACAAGCACCAATTAAAAGCAACAGCCGGCATCCAAGGGTTGGAGAGGCTTGAAGAT
Source organism: Ondatra zibethicus (assembly GCA_004026605.1). Lineage (NCBI taxonomy): Eukaryota > Metazoa > Chordata > Mammalia > Rodentia > Cricetidae > Ondatra > Ondatra zibethicus. Next base: position 2,448 of record PVIU01032542.1, on the reverse strand, counting down.
GGCTCCTCACTCCTTGCATTGGCAGGCCTGCATATTGAAAAGTACTCCCAGGAATTCAGTACAGCCCCTCCCACACTATTAGAAAGGCCTGAAAACAGCCATTTCTGGTTCAACCTGTTTTGTCTTCAGAGAGAATGACTGCTCCCAACACCAAGTCAGCTCAGAAGACTGGGCTGTGGAAACAACAGCTTTTCCACCTCCTTCTGGTTCAGTAAACAAATACTGACTTTAGAAATTGCTTTGCTTCTCTGGATTTATTTTCTTTTCCTCCCCTATTTATTATTTTATCCTGAGAGACTAGGAGTTAGACAGCTAGGTAAGCAGACAGATAGGGAGAGGGGCCATGACCAGGTAATAAAGGTGTCGAATTTCCAAGATGCAATGTCTCTGTACTCTGAGGACCTCATGTGACCCTCCCCTGTGATTCCTATTATCACTTCCTATTACCTAAATTACTGTGGTCATGTGAAACATTTTTTTAAAAAGTACCTAGAGGCTGGTCTCGAACTCAGAGATCCTCTTGCCCCTGTCTTCTGAGTGCTGGGTTTAAAGACACACACCATCACGCCAATCTAATTTATAGAAATTTAATTTATACATTTCATTTGGTAAGTGTGTTGGTTTGAATAGGTATGGACCCGATATACTCATGTGTTTGAATGCTTGACCCATTGGGACTGGCGCTATTAAGTAGCCTTGTTGGAGTGTCATGAGCAACCAACTTGTTTGCACATTCCTGAAAAGGGGAATGAGGATTGAGGAAAGAAATAGACAAGAGACAGGAGAGTTCTGAAGGCATCCAGTGAATACTGTAACAGCCTCAAGTTTATTATTCATAGTGCTTATATACCCCAATTACAAGGGGAGGGCACAAGACTTTCACGATACAAAGAACAAGCAAGCATAATTACCTCCTTACATCTCAAAACACCTAGTAACCATGCCCTAAGTCAAACATCCTTTTGTTAGGCTTTTGAGGAGCAAAACTTCCAGAAGCTACACTTTTGTTCAAGCATCCTGTTATTTGTCCTTTGAGAAGCAAGAATGGGTTTGAACTCTCTGACCTTTAGTCAAGACAGAGCCTTACCAACAGAAGTGGGGGGGGAGTGATGTGGGATTTCCCTCTGTATGCTGTGAATACCACTGGTTAATAAAGAAGCTGCTTTGGGCCTATTGCAGCACAGAGTAGGGCAAAGCAAGAATTCCAAGCAGATAGAGGAGGAGAGAGTAGGCAGAGTCAAGGAGACACCATGTAACCACCACAGAAGACAAATGCCGGGCACTGAACAGAACCTTACTAGTAGGCCACAATTACATGGCAATACATGATTCATAAAAATGGGTTAATTTCGTATATAAGAGCTAGCTAGCCAGGCAGTGGTGGTGCATGCCTTTAATCCCAGCACTTCGGAGGCAGAGGCAGGCAGATCTTGGTGAGTTCAAGGCCAGCCTGGTCTACAAGAGCTAGTTCCAGGACAGGCTCCAAAGCTAGAGAGGAACACTGTCTTGAAAAAAACAAAAACAAAACAAAAAGATAGCTCACTAGCAGTATGCCTAAGTAATTGGCTGAGCAGTATTTTAATTAATAATAATAATAAAAAAAGATGGAATGGATACAAAACTGTGGACTCTGACATTGTTGAAAGAGTATCACTGGGGAGGAGGAGGCTTTGAGGTCTCCTATGCTCAAGCTATGCCAAATGTGATACACAGTCTCCTTCTGCTACCTGTGGATCAAGATACAGAACTCTCAGCTCCTTCTCCAGCCCCATGTTTGCCTGTACACTGCTATGTTTCACACCATGATGATAATAGACTACACCTCTGAAAATGTAAACCAGCCCCAATTGAATGTTTTACTTTATAAGAGTTTCCTTGACACAGATTCAATGCAATACCTATAAAAATTCCAGCAAAATTCTTCAAAGACCTCGAAAGAACGGTATTCAAGTTCATTTGGAAAAGCAAAAAACCCAGGATAGCCAAAACAATCCTGGGCAACAAAAGAACTTCTGGAGGCATCACAATCCCTGACTTCAAACTATACTACAGAGCTACAGTACTGAAAACAGCCTGGTACTGGCATAAGAACAGACAGGAGGATCAAGGAACCGAATAGAAGACCCGGATTTCAATCCACACATCTTTGAACACCTGATCTTTGACAGGAAAGCAAAAAATATCAAATGGAAAAAAGAAAGCATATTCAACAAGTGGCGCTGGCATAACTGGATATCAACATGTAGAAAAATGAAAATAGACCCATATCTATCACTATGCACAAAACTCAAGTCCAAATGGATCAAAGACCTCAACATAAAGCCAGCCACACTGAACCTTATAGAAGAGAAAGTGGGAAGTACACTTGAACGCATTGGCACAGGGAACCACTTCCTAAATAGAACCCCAGCAGCACAGACACTGAGAGAAACAATTAATAAATGGGAC
>PVIU01032541.1:0-13444 GCA_004026605.1 Ondatra zibethicus | reverse complement strand
TCTTTTTTATAATAAAAAGCGGGGGGGGGGGATTACATTCCCAGTCTCTTTGGAACCATTGGGGACCCACAGCAAGCTGCCAGGTCCCCTCCCCACAAAGAAAAGAACAACAATCACGAATTGTCAAATTTTTCAGGGTACTTACTCTTTTCTCATTTCACATAGTGTACTATTTCGAAGAAAGTTACTATGAGTAGCCCAAACTTGCTCCCTTTCTCCTTAAAGAGTATTTACATAAATCATCTGAAATATTTTTGAACATAAGATTTGTCTCTTCTTCCTTTACTCACCTATTCAGTCATTTAACCAGTATAGACTTCTGGGCATTAATTTTATACTTGGGGTTATAATCTAAAATTATTCTGCTGTTCAGCTTTGGCCTTTGGAGTACTTTTAGTTAGTTCCCTTGACATTTCTTTACCAATGTGAATTTTTTTGGCTTGCTTTTGAGCTCTTTCTCTCTTTAAGGTATTACAAGATCCTCCAGGCTTGTCTTATGTTTTTCCCACATCTTAGAATCAGTCATTTCTCCAACAAGACAAGGATATGTGTTTCTAAAGGCTCTTGATACATTATTGTAAAATGTATGGAAGAAATCATTGTGTGCTGTTTTATAGGCATTACTTATACAGAGATGAGAACGCCCATTTTCCCTACACCCCTGCCACAAATAGGACGGTTTCAAAGTGTATGCAGGAAACTGAAGTAGCGCAGAAATAAGAGTGCCCGTATGTGCATGTGTCTGGAAGAGGCAAATGCCAGGCAGAAATAAGAGTGCCCGTGTGCACATGTGTCTGTAAGAGGCAAATGCTAGGCAGAAATAAGAGTGCCCGTGTGCACATGTGTCTGTAAGAGGCAAATGCTAGGCAGAAAGAAGAGTGCCCGTGTGCACATGTGTCTGTAAGAGGCAAATGCCAGGAGAGCAGTTAGGTTTTCCTTTTTTCTGCTATTATATTGGCTGTTTACAACCTTCCTTCCTTCCCCCAACACTTCTGGATCTCACATCTCTACTGATCTCCTGTAGAGAGAACTGAAAGGAACCTTTCACACCCTCTATTAGGGCCCATGCAACTCTAGGGGGAGGAGAAGGAGAAGGAGAAAATAGCCTAAAGGTTTGCCTTCCCTGCTTCCTATACCTTCAGGAAATCACCTGACCTAGTTTCCTCATCTTCTCTTGGCATATGAATAATAGAAACCAAATCTCTCAAGCAGTTTCCTTTAAAAAAAAAAAAATCTTAGACATAAAATTAAATAACATCTGGGGCTACAAACTTTCTGTTGCCCCAAGCTGCTAGATCTTGAATGAAAGTAACCAAGGGAGAGGGGAAAGGATCAATAAATAAATGCACTTAACACTAATCTCATTTCTATATGAAAAGGTGTGCATGTGTGTGTGCTCACATTATTTCAATAGCTTAGAGTCTCATAGTGACTGTGGGATAAGTTGTGAAATATGTAGACCATTATAAGTTGGAAGAACTACAACTCTTAAAAAACTAATGCTACTTTTCCTATGGCTAAGACTTATGAATGCTGATTTAGGAGTTAAGCTGAAGAACCAGCCTGCCCACATCTTAAACTTAAAGCCATCTTATAGTAAAGGCAAACCAGGTTCATCCCTATTTATGATTAAACGTCTATTTTTCGAGGGATTGGGCTATGTCTTACCTGTAACCTAACTACAGATTCTGTACTGCACGTTCATGACAATCATTGTTTCAAAAAATTGTTTATAACCACCTTGTAAACCTTTATTTCAAAGAATTATATGACCACCTAATGACAACCTTGTTATGCCCACCTTGTAATCATGTCTTTGTTTCAGGAGGTTGTTAGGACTAATTGTTATGCTTATGATCCTGTAACCCTGCCTGTTTTGCCCATCAAATCATCCATTTGGAAACCCCCTATGCCTAAGCCTTGTCTTCCTCACACCCAATGCTGACCTCTTGAACCCTGCCTTAGAGAGAGGCAGCCCATATACATGAATAAAAAGCTTACTATAATTGCTTTCTCTAATTAATTTGGCCATGATGATTTGGGTAAGTGGTCTTTCTCCTTCCATCTGTGTTTGGGATTAAGAAAACATATCTGGTTTTGAGTCACAGTTTTACCATTTAGTACAAAAGGCTTTTGAATTCTGTGCTTTTAATTGAAAAGAGAGGACAAATTAGTAACTAGTTTCTTTAAAGAGTTGCTAAACGGAATTATTTTATATATATATATCACATATATATTCTCTCTCTAGAATATATTAATATAGATAGCATACACACATACACAAAGAATATACGTTCACTCACAGGGTATAATATCTGGCACACTTTAGGTACCTGATATATTCTGGAGTTACAAATGAATACATAATGATCAAAATGACCCTATAAAGTATGAATGTTCTGAGAAACCTCCCTAGCAGACTGTGGGTCACTTGTCGGTCCTAGAATCTCACATGTTGTTAACAGTTTGTCGCTACAGGTAAACAAAGAGCCCATTTTCTTTTCTAACTGTTACTGGAATAACGAGGTGTATATAACCACTCCAACACCAAATGTGGATTAAAATGCTGTATGATAAACAATGACTGCTTTTATTAAAACATAGTTTTGCTGGTAAAGAGCAGGTCTGATCAATGGATTGGTAAAACTATTATCACTGAGGACTGTCTTAGTTACTGTTCTATTGCTGTGATAAAACAGCATGACCAAGGCAACTTATAGAAGAAAGAATGTGGGGAGCTTGCAATTTTGGAGGGTTAAAGTTTATGACCACCATGGCGAGAATCATGGCCAGCAGGCAGACAGGCAAGCATGGTACTGAAACACTATCTGAGAGCTCATATTTTGATCTATAAGCAGCAGAACTAAACGTGAATGGCATGAACTTTTGAAACCTATGTGCACTGGAACTGTGGTAGTGACTACTAGTAGAAAAAACACACGCTGATCTTCAAGATCCCATTCTCGCACACATAAGAGGCCTCCTTTAAGAAAGGTTTCCACATTGGTTTAAGAAAACATATAAAAGCACTCACTATAGGAATGATGTGATTATTTGTTAGATTCTGAAATAATCACTTTGCCAACATTTTGACATTAGGTTTTCAAAATAACTGTGTAACAGCACTGATAATCCATTTTACAGACGAAGAAAATGAAGAGCAGAGTAAGAAAGTGTCATCCCAAGTCCCAGAGCTAGACAGAGCTCCAACTACAAGCAAGGCCTGTCCCTTGTTTTTAACACTGTGCAGGAAACTCGATGACAGCAAGGCAATCTACCAGGAGGCTTGTGAAGTCAATCTCCCAGCATCTACCCAATTAGTCTCCAGCTAAAGATTTTCCAAGGCTTTGGAAGACTTAAAACTCCACTGTGATTACAATTACTAGAAAAGTTCCTCATGTCATGGAGAATCCCCAGTAGCCTTGTCAAGAAGAGGTGAGAAGGCAGCGAGATCCCCCCCCCTTTAGTTTTTACAACTATAGCTTGTCTCTCAGCTTTCCTGTTATAACCTTGCTGACAGACAGCCTTTCCCCTCCAGCAAACAGTCATGCCAACCCCCACCACCACCACTACCAAGACACTTGAGCAGCAGAATCACTCAGGATACTTAGAACAGAGTCCCTCTAGGTCAATTTCAGTTTTGTCCGTCCGGGTCAGAAGCACCTGGCTTGCTTTTTATTCAGTTCCACAGTAGTACATTAAGGCTTTCAGCTCATTTTTTTTTCTTCCCCTCTGGAAAATGGAATCTAAATTAAGTTCAGATGATGTGCCCTGGTCTACTACCTCAAGGAACCAGTGAAGGCAGTCTGGAAAAAGTCCGGCTTTGTCCTTGCAGCCTCTAGGGGGCTTACGGGTTCAACACGTCCTAACCACACTGTAAATGCTTCTCAGAGAATGACTGCGGTCTCATTCCCCAGTGTTCACTAGCACGCCTGGCACTTAGGACACATGATCCTTGTAGCATACCTGCATTTGCTGCTGAGGTGAAGGGTGGAGAAGGTGGACCTTCAAGGCAGAAAACTACATCCAACAGAAAATAAGACTTTCTCCTAATGCTATTAAACTATTTATCTGGAGAACCCTTAAGGAAGGTAGTACAAGATGCTAACATTACCTATATAAGAATATAACCAAGACCAGGTTTGTCTCCTGAATTGTGTGCCTTTAACAAACCTACTTAAGTGATCTGTAGGATAAAGCATCATCAAATCAATCACTCATTTAAATCATTCACTCTTTCAGTGAAAATATTTATTGAACATTTGCAATATATTAAGCCCTTTAATAGGTGCTTTAATAGCATCAAGAAAGACAGACAAGGTTTGGCTTTCTTGGGTATAATCTCCAATGAGGCGACAATAAGCAAACTAATTAAGCTGAGTAGAAAGTACTATGAAGCAAATGAAGCAAGAACATAGGATAAATATGATGGGTGCTTGTTTCAGGGCCATTCAGGAAGTGAAAACCGGAGGATACCCTTACAACTGAGTATTAAACAAGTAACAGATGAAAATCATTAACATACTTCCTAATAATTAGTACTCAGCCACATCCAAATGTTTTTAAATCACTACTACATTTGTCTTTTTCATCTTATAGTAGCTGAACCGCTACTATGTGCAAATAAATGACCACGTGAAGGAATATAGTTAAGGACCTCTGTGCAAAAATGTACCTAGTCTGCACACTAAGAGGAAACGAAGAACAAAGTTAGCTGACTCACATATAACAAATAAGAAATGGTTTTATCACTGACAGATGGATTAGTACTTTCCAGGAAGACAATGGGGTCAGAAGGAAGGCATGCCAGGTGGAGGCAACAGCTTGAATAAACTCTGGAAGATGTGAAGCAGCTTAGCATGGTCAGAGGGCTGTGAGAAGTCCAGAAAAGCCAGAATAAAGAATGGGAGAGCAGGCTGAAAGTGACTCATCAGCAGCTCCCAGTGCTTCTTTTCATTGGTCATGCCTGAAATGTCTCCTAAGAAGATGGGGGGTATAGATGGGAAAGAATAGAAGACGAGAGGGTGTCAGAGCTCCATATGGCGTCTACCACACTGCCAGCACTTCAAAATGTGAACAAGAGCAATGTTTAAAATATTCAGGCTGTATTCTGTGCAACATTCCCCCAAGACAGCACAAACAGCTGTTTCAGGGGAGAAAAAGAAGAAGAAGGAAAAAAAAAAACCCAATGGCAACTCAATATAAAGTCTGCGTGGGGGAAGTAGGCAGGCATCAGACTGCTGAAATATGACTATACAATCAGTACAGGTCTGAGCCTCAGAATGAAAGAGTGTCCAAGCTACTGTCGGGGTCTGAAGTAAGGTGCACTGACTTCTAAGCAGAGCCTGAGGTTCCCTTTTTGCCAATGCCAAACTAACTTGTCTGTTCAAAGGCCCATTCCAGGAACAACAAGAAAACTCTCTTTACGGTGAAAAGGAGAAACTGTGAAAACAGAAATGTTTTCTGTCAGTAAGCCAGAGGTCTCTGTGGAACATCTTCCCCAGGAGTCTGAGTAGATGTTTTTGTAAATAAGAGAGGATCTCTGTTCTACTGCCTGATCCCTACTTACCTATCCCCCTTCTTGCATCTTGCATAGGCATGTTTATTATACATTCCCCAGGAAATGGAAAAGATGGTATGAAAGCTCTCTCCACCTGTATCCTACTCCACTCTCCAAGACGCTGAGGAGACAGACAATAGGCATGGACTCAGTGGGATCTGCCCCTACCAGAAGGCAGTTTCCTAAGATGGGTTCCTGTAGTCATCTGAAAAGATGAATATAACATTTATTTTCAGTCCATCTTACCAGGGCCTTTCTGGATTGTACTTCGGTATTATCAGATGAGAGACATTACTAGTCTGGTCATTACAAAAAGACCCCAACCCCATGACAACATCAAACAGGGGAGAGGGAGGAGTGCGTAGAGCCAACACATATACACAGGACCTGAACACTGGTGCCGTCCATCTAGGTCATGTCATCTAGGTTAAACTAAACAAAGCCTATTACTCTGAAGTCCAAGTGTCCTGTATACTGGGGAAGTTACAGATACTGAGCATGAGATCCTGTGAGAAAAATACAAGGCCTTCATTACTTTAAATAGGTTCCCAGAGGCCATCAAGCAAAAAGTCCCTAGAAAAGTTGTTCTACATTCTGGAGTTCTATACTTAGAACTTTTCTTCTGCTTGAAGCTGTAGGGTTCAAAGCTGGCTGTGGGGCTGCCATGGCCCAGCTGAGCACAGATGAGCTCCTGGATGACCCAGTTGTAACCACTGAGATGGAGGGGATGAAGATGGATGGACAGGGTTTGCGGGGGAAGGAAAAATGCCCAGCTTTAAGGGGCCTAGGACCAGTGTGTGAGAACAGGGTCGTTAAAGACACACGCTCTCCTCTCAGTTGTCCCTGACGCCTGTTCCCCTGTGACATTGAAATGATAAAATTCTATTACTTCAGACTCCACTATGGAGACATATCTGTTTATCCTTATTTCAACATAAATCTAGTGTTATGGTATTTATTTATATACTTACAAAGCAGCCACTCTCTGTTGGCCCTACCCTAAGACCCTGCCAGATAGAACAATGCAAATACCTCAAAGAACACCAGGACGACAATGCCCCAGTAAAGGCTAAGCACCCACTAAGACTGCTCAGTTGATGGCCATCTGTCAATAACCTGGATGACAGCGTCCCTGTTGTCAAAACTTTCAATCCTGCCTTTCAAACCGAAGAGGACCAACAGCCACGCCCAATAGAAACAAAGGTCTAAAGTCAATCCTCTCACTTGGTACGCTGGCCTCAGTTTTCTTGTAGTTAGTGAGTTCTAGGTTCTTTATGAATGTAAAGCATAGGAAACACTGGTAAACGATGTTTTCATGAAATGTATGAGGACAACGTCTGCCTACAGTAGACTTCTGCTATATACTGCTTTGTTCCCTTCTTCCTTAAAGAATTAGAAGAGTCTTAAGGTTCTTACATTCTGAGCCCAAATCTGACTTGTTTAATACAGAACAATGCTTTACAGATAGTTCCCATCTACACCAGTATGAGAAGTTGACATAAAATGCATAGATCAATCTGCTTTCCCAACCACTCACTACTTAAATATTCCATGTAATCTTCTCTCAGCCCAGGATAGGCATGGAGGGATGGTTAACAATGTAGGTATTTCACACATCACTTCAAGGAGAAGAGAATTCTTTGGGGGATTATTTTTATATTTAAGATAATCTGCTGTGAGACAATGAAAACATTCCTTTATAAAAACTACTTTAAGTACCTTTAAATAAATAAATAAAACTAGGAAAAGTGATATCTTTCACATTTAAATAAAGCCAGTGGAAGTAATTTTTTGTTGTTCTTTGGAGAGAGAGCTATTTTCTCCACAAACTGATTATTCAGGTATCTCACAAGAGTCAAACTCCTGATAGTACTTGGGGCTCTGGTGGACCTAACCCACTGGCAGTTAGTCACATGCCTCTCTTTGCCCAATGAAAAAGATGGGCAGACCATGCTCTAAAAGTAAATGTAGTAGTGCAACAATGGAAGTTGGGAACCACTGGTCTATGTGAAAAGCAAGATGATGCCCTCCCACCCCACCCTCAAACTTATCTCTTAACTGTTTTAATTGGCAAGGATGATTATGCTTTACAGATGTAGAAATTGAGGCTCAGAGAAGTCAGCCACATGGCAATATCTGAAATCCACATTTGGCCAATTAAAAAACCCATGTTTTTCAGTAAAAAGAAAGTTGAGGCTGTCTGTGGATTTTTATCAAGTCTGCATCACTCAGATCTCATTAAGAGAAGGATAGGCGCTGTGCAATGCATGGTAGCTTCCACCCACCTGATCAAAAAAGAGTTTCAACCTATCAGTCTCAAGTAGACTATAATACAATCTCTCTTGTGAATCTTTCATTGATCTTTTGGTTATCAATTACCATCTGAAAGAAAAGGGTTGGGAACTGAGATAAATAAACAAAGTGAACCTGAGGAGGTCATTTTTCTCTCTGAATTCTAGTGTCCCCACCTATAAAGTGGATCATAGATAACCTATGTAATAGAGTATGTTTGAGCCTAAATAGGAAATCCTATTAAAGTTCTAGAACAGGATAAGGCTTTTTATGAACAACTATTAATGTAGCTACTGCTTTATTTCAGATTAATAGTTTTTAAAAGCTCAGAAGTTTAGAACAACTTGTCTCATTCAATATAGTTGGAAAAAAAAATAAGATTATGAGGTTTTTTTAATAGCTAAAAACAAGACAAAAGAACTATAGTGGAAGCAGAGGATTGGGTTCAAGAAATAGAGTCACACTCTCTGCCCTCTCCCTTATGGTGCAGGCTCTTTAGAGCTGAAGTAGAGCTTTGCAGAGACCACAGTGTGCGCCATACACATAAATGCCAGGAACACTGAGCATCAGAGACCACAGTGTGCGCCATACACATAAATGCCAGGACACTGAGCATCAGAGACCACAGTGTGCGCCATACACATAAATGCCCACAAAGTGCGCCATACACATAAATGCCCACAAAGTGTGCCATACACATAAATGCCCACAAAGTGTGCCATACACATAAATGCCCACAAAGTGTGCCATACACATAAATGCCCAGGAACACTGAACATTTAGAAACCACAAAGTGCCATACACATAAATGCCAGGAACACTGAGCATTAGAAGGCCAAGACCTGTAGGATGAATTGATGCCAAAGAATCTGCGCTAGTTCATAGTGCCTGAATGTAGATTTGCTAGGAACTCTGTTAACACAGGCAGCTCAACAGAAGCAGGGATCGGGCTGGTCTTCGTGCTTGCCTAACAGTTTATTTGAGTAAAAAGCAGGGAGATGTGGGAGAATTAGGCTGCTAACAAAGCATCCCTGCTCTTACCCAGAATAGCTGAGGTCTGAGCCTAGTAAGAGCATACATACGTTCCCTTTGTTGGAGTTTTAGTCTTCCTGCAATTCTGACACAAGCTTGGTCTGGTGGTAAACTACCCTTGCCTCCTGTGTTCTGTACACAGAAACCAGAAGCAAATGCTGCAAAAGGCAGCTTCCCTCTGCACCTTCCTCTCCATGTCCCTTTCACAAAGACTTTGAAAGCTGAAGGAAGACTGACCCTGCCCACAGCAAAAATAAAATGTGCTTCAAATCACTGCCCCCGATGAACGGTGAACAGTGTGGCAGACTGCCCAGACCCACAGGTCTCAAATGCTTCTGCCCTCTTGCTGTTTCCTTCTAAAGATTTAACAGGCAGTATTACTATTTGAACCTACATATGGGCTCAGATACAATTTAGTTATTTATTTGCATTTTTTCCTGTTTTTTGTTTGTTTGTTTTTCGAGCTTTGGAGCCTGTCCTGGAACTAGCTCTTGTAGACCAGGCTGACCTGGAACTCACAAAGACCTACCTGCCTCTGTCTCCGGAGTGCTGGGATTAAAGGCGTGCGCCACCACCGCCCAGCTATTTATTTGCATTTTAAATGCCTTAAAAGTAGGTATTTGATCCTACAAATATATAAAAAAAAATTAGCACAGGACAAGTTTTCTAGCATGAAGGGGCAGAGAACAACTTCTTTAAGGTTACTGCCTGGGTTTCACCTAGACTTGTATTCCTGGAAAGACACAGGCAAACTAGTTCTTCCAGTTATTGACAAGAGTCAAGTAATACACTGTGTAAAAATTAAACCTTCAGAGACTCAGAGAGGGAAAGCATTCCCCATGCAACAGAAAAGGTGGCATCAGAAGTTCCATAACGCATTTTTAAAATAAATTTTCAGCTGTAACATTCTGGTGAGATTTACTATCACTTAGAAATACAAAGAGCATTTTTACTTTTCCTAAGCCAATTTCTAGGAAAGGTCTTGGCCTTTTTCTTCTTTTCCCCTCCCCCTCCCCTTTCTGGGACATGTGCTGTTGAAGGCAAAGGAACATTTTCTGAACCCTTAACACACATGTCTTTAGCATATACAGATAAACATACATACATACATGAACACATCCTAAGTTTAGTTTATAATCACTATTCTGGCTTGGATTTACCTCATAAATAGTAAATCAGTGATCTTTAAGTATCCAAGTTTTATTAGGGGGACATTCCTAGATATTTACAAGATTTAGCTGGTATAATATAAACATGTACTATTCTTGAGGATACTATTATAGTCTGTGAACTACAAGACCTCTTATTTTTTAATTTCTGCAACTTATGAATGATGACTCATACTACTGGCTTTTGCAAATTTTTTCCAGGTACTCCTTGACTCCTAAGCGTTAAAAACAGCATATATGATAAACTGATATATATGATATGGGATAAAAAACAATATATGCATATATACATCTCATGCAACACATTCCTATAGACAGGCTGAGTGTCTACAGCATCATGACCATAGATACACTGTGCAAACGAGGGAGGTCACTGATCACAGAGTACTATATCCCCCCTCCATAAAGGACCCAGAGCTTTATTGTCCATACTCATTCTTAATAATATGCTTCCACTCTTACCAGAAAGATCAAGTCACACAACTACTCCTAATCCCAGCATATTATGCTTCCAAGTGGGGTTCTGTCTCACTCTACACCCTCAAAACTGAAGGTTATATCAACATACGGCTGATGGATAGAGAGATGGCAGGTCCTGAACAGCAAACCTTTTCTGGCTATGTACATAACCTTGGAAGACACCCCTTTCCCTTCCTTACAAAAATCTGAGCACAGTTGTGCCTAGCAAGCAGGCCAAACATGTACTTACAAAGAAAACTGCTTCCATAGGTTTGCCAACATGCACAGCAAATAATCTTCAATATGCCCTTCCTGGAAAGACCTAGACTCTCATTTCAGGCACACAATTCATTCTGACCAAACCATTCTATCTACTGCATGAATGCAAGAACATATGCACACACACAGGGCGCCTCTCATTTCCTCTGGAGTAATGGGAGCCTGGGCAATACTTTAAGCATTCATTTCCTAACATAAATTAGAATGGAACATCAAAAACCACCAGTGACATCTGCATGGAAACATAATGTAGTCATTAGAGTTGGTGTCATTACAATGAAAGGAAATGTATTCATAATGGTAGAGCATTTAAAATAATGTGTTGTTGGATTCTGTGTTCATAAAAACAATAATGAAGAAACAGGACAGGCCACATAAATTAAAAGGAGTAACAGGGGCACAGAATGGATTCAAGGACTCTGGGCAATGTCAGCAATGTGGCACATCCTACATACACAGGGATGAAGTTTTGATAGTGAAAAGGGAAAAGAAGCTAGGAGAGCATCAGGCTAACACCGACAGAGTGTAAATTCTGCCTCTGTTCCATCCTGCAATACTAGACAAATTACATCAAAACTTGTCTATATCTCTGTTACTCAGATACATAAAGTAAGAGCTGAATCCTCTCCCACCAGCTCTAGGAAGGAATGAAAGAACAGAACACACATATAAAGTGCTTAGCATCCAGTGCATAGTAGGCACACATAAAATCAGTAGTATCTTCTGTTTTTGTTGTCACTAAATAAGTGTATGGCACTGTGATTTCAGCAAAATAAAGTGGAACTAATAAACCCTTCCTTTCCAACACACAAGTTTATTATGAGCAGCAAATGAAATGTTTGTCTGATATTACACACTAGCTGACTTGGTAATTGTTCCCAGCTCATTCCACTAAAGGATATTTGCATGTATGTTCTATGCTGCCGTTGGCATTGGCTTTATAATCTTGCTGCAATGTGTATTACAAAAAAAAAAGAAAGAAAAATCTGGCATGGTGGTAGGGTTACTAAGTATGATCTTGGGGGAAGTGTTCACTTCCCAGATTAACAGAAACAGGGTCCTTTCATCAGGCTTGGGCGAGGATACAGTACCTCAGGCTCCAGTCCTTGTCAGTCATAAGTGAATCCTAGGGTCTGCTGATGACTCGTGAGTAACAGTGCATGATGCCAACCCTGACCACCTGAGTATGACCTCCAGGACCAATGTGATAGAAAGAATCAACTCTTGCAAACTGCCTCTGAGAAGACCCAAAGCAGTCTTGACATTATGAGTCACTAAGCCAAAGCCAAAGTTCATTTTCCTTTGTATGTATTCTGTGAAACAAAGAAACCGTTATTTTCTTAAACTACTCACACTGAGCTTTCTGTTGCTCAAATCAGAAAACAATTCTAAGTGATATAATGTGGGAGCTCTCAGGGGAATCAAAAAGGCAGATACTTGAAGATATCTTTCCTTTGCCAAGATTTTCCTTGCCTTGGTTCTAGATCACTAAAATTTTTTTTGAATGTATGTATGTGCAGAGGCCAGAGACAAATCTCAGGTTTTATTCCTCTGGTACCATCCACCTTCCTTTATCTTTTTTTGAGACAGGGTCTCTCACTGGTCTGGAGCTCACCATGATTAGGCTAGGCTTGATGGTCCATGTTCCCCAGAGTCTTCAGGTCTCTACTGCCTCAGAGCTGGGGTTATAAATGAACCACTGCATCTGGCATTTTTACATGGTCTCTGGGCATCAAATTTTGGTCTTCATTAAGACAAATATTTTATCAACTGGTTCACCTCCCCAACTCTATTTATACTGTATTTTAACTTATTCTTTAGAACGCCCATTTGATAACCATTGTGTTACAAAGTCACTTGAATTTTAAGAAATTTTAAAAACATTGAAACAGCTTCTTTATCCTGCCTCTGGATTGAGAACGGCAGGTAAAGGCTGCACTGTTGTTTTTCTCATTTTAATAGTGATTCCAATTTCCAGGCATGAGTTCATGGCATCCCTTATTCCTATTCCCAAAATTATTTTATACCAATATTCTCTTATTTACACAAAATAGTTTTTTATTTCCTTCTTTTGCTATTTAAAAATGTTTGTTTTCCTTCTTCTTGGGAATAATCTTATTTGGCACCAAAACAGATGTTAACATCATTCAGCAGTTCCCCTCTGTGGTGACTAAGGTTCTGGAGGCTTCCTGTTGCATACAGCCCTGATCATTCCTGCTGCAGTGTGCAACAACTTAGGCTACACCTAAAGTATATAGTTCTCTGCCAGAAAACAACACAAACTCTGATGCCCGCACTCTCTCATAAACCAATTTGTCTCTGGGACTCATATAGACTGCTTTCTTCTTAAAGAAAGATTATTAGCTTTCCTTCCAAAATAATAATACCAAATAATGCAACACAGATTTGCATGCATAATAACACACTGGCCAATGGTGGAACATTATGTATGGAGGTGGCCCCATTATACTGCTTAGAGATGTCATAGCTGTTTAAAAGTTCATTCTATATGTTTACATAATAACTAACAACACATTTCTCAGAATGGCTATGTCTTGCTGATGTATGACTATATTGTAATGATTCTGATAATATATCAGAAACATGTTCTATAGTTATAAACAAATGGCATCAAAGAAATAAAGAAGAAAGG
>PVIU01032540.1:0-13459 GCA_004026605.1 Ondatra zibethicus | reverse complement strand
TGGAGAGGTTGTGGGGAAAAGGGAACACTTCTGCATTGCTGGTGGGAATGCAAGCTGGTACAACCCCTATGGATGTCAGTGTGGCGATTTCTCAGAAAATTAGGAAACAACCTTCCTCAAGACCCAGTAATACCACTTTTGGGTATATATCCAAAGGATGCTCAATTGTGCCACAAGGACATGTGCTCAACTATGTTCACAGCAGCTTTGTTTGTCATAGTCAGAACCTGGAAACAACTTAAAAGCCCCTCAATTGAAGAATGGATAAGAAAAATGTGGTATATTTATACAATGGAGAACTACACAGCAGAAAAAAATAATGACAGCTTGAATTTTGCAGGAAAATGGATGGAGCTAGAAAACATTATTTTGAGTAAGGTAACCCAGACACAGAAAGACAATTATCACATGTACTCACTCATAGGTGGTTTTTAAACATAAAGCAAAGAAAGCCAGCCTACAAACCACAATCCCAGAGAACTTAGACAACAATGCGGTCACTAAGAGAGACTTACATAGATCTAATCTACATGGGAAGTAGAAAGTAGAAAAAGACAAGATCTCCTGAGTAAATTGGGAGCATGGGGACCTTAAGGGAGGATTGAAGGGGGAAGGGGAGAGGCAGGGAGGGGAGCAGAGAAAAATGTAGAGCTCAATAAATATTGATCAATAAAATAAAATAAAATAAAAAAACTGTTCAAAAGTAGCTAAAAGACCAGCCAAGATAGAAACTCCCACAGCAAACATAACTACTAGCATTCACAGTTCCCTTTGTAACATTTGCAAATCTATATTGTGTTCCATCTTAAACACACAAACAAACCTGTACTGCAGGAGAACCTGGAGGCAGAAGCCTTTAACCCTAGTACTTCAAAGGCAGAGACAGACAGAGCTCTATGAGTTCAAGGTTAACCTGGTCTATGCAGTGAGTCAGGATAGCAAGGGATACACTGTGTGGCCGCGTCTTAAAAAAAAAAAAAAATCAAAATACCAACAAAATTGAGAGGTATGCTCCCATCCCCAAGAGAAGTCCCTGTCCTAGCCTTTCTAAGCGCTGAGATTACAGGCATGACTGACCACACCAACTACCCTTGTTGGCATTTTTTTTTAACCACCATGTAACTAACAGTTCCCTCTCTTCACTCTTCTGACCAGAATGCACAGCCCTTGCCTACTGAAAGCAAATTCTACCTCTGCAGAATTAAAATTCCCATGCCTAAACACATAATCCACCTTCCAATGGACTCAGATTTTACTTTGACCTTTCCATATTACAACACTCTTCATCCTTCAAGAATCAAAGGAAAATCCAACTCACCCATGTTGTAAACCCCAACCTTAGAAACTCCTCTGTAACTCAGGCAGACCTTGAACTTACACAATCCTCTTGTTTAACGTAAACAGCTTAAGTTACAGGTGTGTAATGCCCAGCCAAAACCTGGGTGAATGCTTCCACAATCCCAAGACACGCGAATCAAGTGTTTAAGGTTATACGTTGACTAGTGACATGTTTAAGGTTATACGTTGACCAGTGGCATATGACTCTAAGCCTAGCACTGGGAGGAATAGGGCAGGCTGATTGTGAGGATCCTGAGTTCAAAGCCAGGCTGAGCTGCATATCCAGACCCCTCTCTCTTCCCTAGAGCCAGGCATGGTGACTCACAACTGTAACCTGGGCACTGGGGAGGTGGAGAGAAAAAGGAGAATTGCCAACAGTTTGTGGCCTGTTTGTCATACTCAGGGAACTCTATGCCAGCCAGGGCTACAGAGTATCGGCCTGCCCCACCCCCAACCCCTCAAAATTCATAAATGCGAATTTATAAGCCTACACACACTCACCACCAACAACAGACGGCAACTTTTGTCTCTTGTACTGCTGCAAAGGAAACCCAGGCCCTTGCACAGCGCTGTTACTGAGCTCCACCTCCAGTCCCACCCCCCCACGCCACACAGACCAAAGGATATGAAAACAACCCATTACACATTCTTGTTTTCCTGTGAGGGAAAAGTTCACTGGCCTGATCCTCCAACAGGCAGTACACACAGATTGACAAGAAGAGTGGATTAAAGTCACAGTGGCCAATTTAAAGAAGAGGCAACCAAGAGTAAAGATGAAATCTAAAATCCACAGTTGAGGGCTAGAGAGCTCATTTAGGGGTTAAGAGCACTTGCTCCTGCATAAGTCCCAGGATCGAGAAGTCCCAAAACCCACTCACACCACGCCTAAGTACAATTGCAGGGGGTCCTCTTCTGACCTCCATAGGCACCAGGAACTCATGTGGTACACATACAAACATACAAACAAAATGCTCATACACCTAAAAAAAAAAACTTTAAAAAAAAATCAAGAAAAGAAAAATCCATGATGGCAGGCTAGAGAGATGGATCCAGGATTCGTGGATCATTTCCTACATAACCCTTAGGATCAGAAGTCAGATATGGACCCCAGCAATCATAGAACCTAGGTGTACTACAAATGCCTCTAATTCTAGCTCTGAGGGATTTGATGCACAGGTGTGCACCCGCATGCATATACATTCACAGAGACAATATAGAAAATAAATAGTTCTTTAAATGCATGGTTGAATGAGACTAGTCATTCGCAGTATTTCTGAGACTATACCAAACAGAGGAAATGAAACATTCTCAAATGAGGGTAAGGTGCATCCTAGGTGGGCTGTATTCACAGAGCTATGATGTAAATCTTAGTTCTCTACACATGCACACACACCAGGCATGTGAATGACCTAGAACTTCACACATGCTATGTAACTGCTGTAGCACAGAGCTATATATCCCCCATCCCTCCCTCCACCTGGACGTCATACTTTATTCTGAGACGTGGTTTTGCTAAATTGCTCAGGCTGACCTTGAACTTACTCTGTAGCTTTGAGCTAGTGATTTTCTGCTTAAAAAAAAAAAGTTTATCTACACCTGGACTCTTTTAAGTTTTTTGTTTGTTTGTTTTTTAATGTGTATTCATGTTTTGATTATATGTAGGTAAGTGTAATGCATTTGTGCCCCATACCCACAGAAGACAAAAGAGGCCACTGGGTCCCTTCAATCTGGAGTTAAGAGTTGGTTGTAAGCAACCATGTGGATGCTGGGAAACGAACCCAGATCCCCTGCAAGAATAGCAACTGTTCTTAATCACTGAGGCATTTCTCCAGATTAAAAAGACTTATTTTTGGCCAGGCGGTGGTGGCATACGCCTTTAATCCCAGCACTCAGGAGGCAGAGGCAGGCGGATCAAGGCCAGCCTGGTCTACAAGAGCTAGTTCCAGGACAGGCACCAAAGCTACAGAGAAACCTTGTCCCCCTCCCCGCCCCTCAAAAAAGACTTATTTTTATTTATGTGTACACATGTAAGTTGTGTGTATATATACATATGCATACAGGTACCGTTGGAGGTCAGAAAGGGTATAGGATCTCTTGGAGCTGGAATTACAGACAGCTGTGAGCAGCCTGACAAGGGTGCTGGGAACTAATCTTGGGACCCCCAAGAGCAGCAAGTGCTCTTAAATTGCTGAACTGCTGTGCTAACTTTCCAGCCCCATGACCCTTCTGCTTTCTACATGCAAGTACCTGGGGTTACAGGCCTGCACCACGAAGCCTCGCTCTTCTTACAGTCCATAATAAAAAAGCATTCTAGCTGGGCATGGTGACGTCACCTAATGCCATCACATGTGCAGAAGCACCAAGTGTTGACGGCCACCCTTGGCTGTGTGAATTCAAGGCTCCTGTTCCAAGTAACTAAATTAATTTACCAACCCAAAACAGTGTAGAGCAAACTACAGCACGCCAAATAATACACAGCAGGCAGCACTTAAAACTGTAGATTTTACGGAGAAGCTTTTACATGCTATTCTCAAGTCAGTCATGTTTAATAGCTAAAGAACATTTACCAATGAATCAGAAAACAAAAAGTAAAAAATAAAAAGGCTGGAGACATACTTTAGCGTTGTGACTGCCTAGCACACAAAAAAAAAGACCCTGGGTTTCATCTCCAAGCACTCAAAACAAGGTCTTCATGACAGAACAGAAACGTTGGAGAGATGGCTCAGTGGTTGAGGGCATTATTGATTGCTCTTTCACACAACTCATCCAGGTCTGAATCCCAGGACCCATGGTGGCTCTGAACAGTCTGTAACTCCAGTTCCAGAGGCTCTGACACCCTCCTTGGGCCTCTGTAGATGCCTCATGATTGTGGTGCACGATACATGCAGGCAAAACACTCATACACTTAAAGTTAAAAGTCTTAAACTGTTGGAAAAAATGTTAAAATATGCCAGAAGCCAAAAAGGGCTAGGGATAAGGCTCAGGGGAAGTGTGTGTGCAGACACGTGTGGGTAAGTGGCATGCACAGGGAGGTCAGAGAACAGCTTAAGCAAGTCGGCTATTTCTTTCTAGCATGTGGGTCATGTGGATGGAACTAAGACCACCTTACCAGTCGAAAAGAATCAATTCCTACTCTTGGTACTTAAAAAACCCTCTTGGTTTCCAGAGAGGAAATTCAATTTTGTTTCTTCTCTGTCCTTTGATTAAACTTTTAATTCTGAGTTTTATACTGTCACATGTAACTGTTTTCTCAACATACTGACCTTGTAACAAATAAGTGCTTAGCATTTATTTCATTCAAAATAGAGCTCAAGATTCCCCATCTCAATATACAACACAGTTAGCTACCTATTAAGTCGCTCAAAACAGGAATTCAAGAAGCAATGCAGGGTATGTTGGCAAAAGCCTATAATCTCAACTCTCAGGAGGTGGGGACAGAAGGATCCGGAGTTCACAGCCAACCTTGGCTACATATTGAGTATGAAGTCTGCCTAAGCTAAATGAGACCCTATTTCAAAACAAAACCAAAATACCCAAAACAAACACACCCACTCTAAAAAGAAACAAATCAAAAAGCATCCCTCAACATGTGGTGCCTCCAAGTCCAGGCTCTCAGCAGTTGAAAAGACAAAGTTCAAGGCCAACATGGGCTACACGAACACCACCCCGCTTTACCAATCCATTTCCAAGTCTTGCTAATTCTATCTCCAAAATATCTTTTTGTGTTTTCACTTTGTCCATTTCCATGGACTTAGTCCAGGCTCCCATGGGCGGCTGCATCCTTGACCCCCCAGTTAGCACTGTTGACTTCTTCCGTGTAGTGGTTGGATTACAACACAACCTTCCAAAATCTTTACACAAGCGTCGCACAAAAAGTCAGTCAGGTGTGGTGGGGCATGCCTTTAATCCCAGCACTTGGGATGCAGAGGCAAGGGAATCTCTGAGCTCAAGGCCAGTCTGGTTTACACAGCGAGTTCCCGAGAGAGCCAGGGCCACACAGCGAAACCTTGTCTCAAAGAAAAACTGTAACATTTAAGACATCCACCCCCTCACGTGTTCTGTTTCGGTCCTACCTTTGCAAAAGTCTACACAAACAAATATATACACCCATAGTAATTATTTGTGAACGTTAAAAATTTTTTCCCTGTCTTCATTTTTAATTTAAGATGAATACTTGTTACTTTTTAAAAGCAACGATACTGCTGAATATATGTAATATTATGTTATATTTTACATTAATGAGAAAATGGCATTTTAAAAGTGGGTTGTTTCAGTAATTAACAAGTGCGCCTAAATGAAAACACTAGCAATATCAAAACTAGTAAGATGTGAGTGAACTGCAGGCAGGACATAGTATTTTCTGTTTAACATAAATACATGCATAATGAAGATGAGCTCTAAGCCTTATTGTCCTCTGCAATCTGGCTGCAGCCCACCGAGCCGTCTTTCTGGTCAAGTCCTCACTTTCCGAAGCTTCCTCCGGGACCCAGCACCGTCGCAAGCCCTCGGGCAGACTCCTCTCAACCTTCCCCAGCCCCGGCAGATTTCTTTGGGCAAATCCAAACTTGCCGAGGCCACCTCGTCTCAGGACCACCCGCAGGTCACCGCGCAGGCTCAGCAGCCGCGCCTGCAAGGAGCCCCGTCTGAGGCTGCGCGGCGGGAAGGACCCTCCCCCATGCCGGACCTCGCACCCCGCGGATCAGGGCGCCCACCCGTCCGCGCCGCTGAGTTGTCCGCGCGACCGCCGTGGGGGAGGGGTGCACGTGCCCGCGCCAGACAATGCCCCGCACGCGACGCGCGCCCGAGCGGACACTCACCCTTCCTGTGCGTCGGCTGCAGCGCGACCCCGCCGGGACCCGGAACCCACACGCGGAGGGAAGGAGCGAAGGGGCCGAGCTCGTGGAACCGCCGCGCGAGGCCTGGGACCCGCCCGCGCGGAAGCTCACGACACACAAGCCCGCCCGCCGTGCGGCTCCGCCCCGCACGTCAGCTCGGGGGCGGGGCGGCGCGGGTGCGCGCGGCGGGGGCGGGGCCGGGACCGGCGCGGCCCGGGTGACAGGAGCTGCCCCTGAGCTCTGACCCCGGGCTTCCTTCGGGCTACGTCGCACCGTGAGGGGGAACGATCCCTCGTGAGCTCGTCGTCCGCTATCTTCACACTGAACGTTTGAGAGAATACCGGTTCACTCGTAGTCATGGCAATAGTAACTATGGTGACTGTACTGCTGAGCGTGCCATCTTGCGTCAACTCTGCTAAGTGATAGGGGTGTACACAGAAGCAGTAACCTGGCATGGTGCAGTAATACTTGGAGTCTGGGGGCTGAGGCAGGAGCATCACAAGTACAAAGCCTGCCTAGCTACATCGTGAATTCAAAGTAAAAATTTCTTAGAGCAATGCTGCGGGTCTAACCTCCAGCACCACAAAACATTTAAAGAAACAAAACCAAAAAGAAAGGAAAGACAGGAGGAAGGAATTAATCATTAGGAACCCATTTTACTAGATGCAAAAACTAACTGGAATGCAGTGATTTCCCTTCCCCTAGCCCCAGATGTTAAGTAGGCTGAAATCTACCAGGAAAGAAAACGAATGAGGAGGGAAGTTTGGAAATGCTAAAAATTTAACGAATTCTGCAGGTAATTAGTGACAATCTATCAAGCCTGGGCTTTCATTTTAAAATCGCTTGAGACCAGCCGTCTTCTATACCAGCTAGCCTGGTCTACAAAGCGAGTTCCAGGACAGTGAGGACTGTTACACAGAGAAACCCTGTCTCAAAAAACAAACAAACAAAACAAAAACAAAAAACTGTGTGAACAATGACAAAAGACTAGAGGCATTTTATCTTTCCCCTTGCCTTCTGACTTTTTGATTTATCAGAAGTAAAATTCGATTATTTTCTCAAGAACATTTATTGCTTTTCTACTTTTCTGAAACTCTGTTCCATTAGTTATATACTGAGGATATAGAAGTACACAAAGCAGAATTAGGCCTGAAAATTTTATACCCTAATAATTATTATTTTATCCTTTGAGAGGGGATCTTGCCTTGTAGCACGCTGGCCTTGAGCTCACACTCATGATGTCTAGCCCCTAAATGCTAGGGTTATTGGCACATGCAGCAGCCTCAGCAGAATTATCATTTGACAGGGAATCTGGATCTAATCTAAATTTAGGTCAATAAATGCTTCCTTGAGAATGAAATGAAAATTCAGAGAATAGGAGTTTGGAAGATAAAAATTGAGTTCATGGGGATAGGTGTATGTAACTCAGTATGTGTGTGTGAGATCCTAGGTTCCATCCCTAGCACTTATGACATCAATTAATTCCATGAAATTGAAGGAGAATGGCTCCCAATGGTTCATATTGAAATGTTTGGTCAATAACTAGTTGGTGGAACTGTTTTGGAAAGAATTAGGAGGTGTGGCCTTGTTTGGAGGTGTGTCACTGGGTGTGGGCTTTGAGATTTGAAAAGTCCATGCCGGGCTCAGTCTCTTTCTCTCTGCTTTCAACTTTTGGATAAGATGTAAGCTCTCAGCCTGCCCTGCTGTTTGCTTTGCTCCTCACCATGATGGTCACAGGCTTACCCTCTGAAATTGTAAGCACGTCCATAGTTTTCTTTTTAGCCGAGGACTGAACCCAGGGCCTTGCACTTGCTAAGCAAGCACTCTACCACTGAGCTAAATCCCCAACCCTGCAATCCATAATTAAATGCATTCTTTTATAAGTTGCTTGGTCATGGTGTCTCTTCACAGCAACAGAGCAGTGAGACATGGGGAAAAAGGCTAAGGATGAGTATTTCGGAGGTAATTCACAATTCACACTTCGGTCAAACTCCAAGGCGAGCACATAGAAATATCTAAGTGCCCGGGAAGCTAGAAGCCCACTTCCTTTGGTCTAGTATAGAAGTCAAAACAGTGGCATTGGAAGAAGGGGGAGTCTGTGATGGAGCTGCTGCTCTTGATTGCTTGCAGATGGCATTCCAGAAACCCAGATTTTGGGTAGAATATGGTAGTGCATCCCTATAACCCCAGCACTTGGAAGGCAGAGGCAGTAGGATCAGAGTTCAAGATAATCCAGATACATGGTGGTTTTAGGACTCAAACAACTATAGACATCCATATTTTTCTGAAGAGATCATTGCACAGCCCTTCTCCCTGTCTTCTGGCTCCTTCATTCTTTGGTGATGCTACCTGAGCTGGTAAATGTCTGCTTTGAACTCGGTGCTCAGTCATCAGTTACTCTCAGCACCTTGAACAGCCATGATTCTGCATTCAGCACCGTTCACTGGGAGAACAGTCTCTCTGATGAGGCCTGTGCCATCTGTCTGTGAGTATAAACATAAATATTTAGAAGGCGGTTTGGTGCCATGTCAGTTCAGCTACACAACAGTAAGTTCCCCTTTAGTGGTTATATCCTCACCCACCATGACGCTTTGACTGGCTTTACAGTACCAGGCACATGTTTCCTTCTGCCAAGCCAAGAAGAGTTGGCTACCCCCCGTGATGGCAAACCTTGGTTGTCACCTTGTTTAGTTGATCTGGAATCAACTAAAACCCAAACAGCTGGCCACCCAGATAAGGAATTTTTTAAATTGGATTATTTGAGATGGGAAGACCCACCCTAAATCTGGGCTGTACCTGGAGGAAAACCACATAAAAGGATGCAGAAGAAGGAAGCTTCTGGGTTTTGCTACTTGCCTTCACTCTCACTGGCAAGTTCACTTGTCCTATTACTGAGGCATTCCTTCGCTGGTATTTGAACCTACTTCTTTGAGATTCTAGTGTAGTCTGAGAACCCTCAGCTCTTTAAGAATCCTCTGGAACTCCAGCACCAGATTGGGATTGCTAAAGTATCCATTCTGTGGACTGAACAACCACCAGATTCTTGGCCTTTCTGTCAGGAGACAGCCATTGTTGAGATACCCAGACCACAGATTAAAAGCCATTCTAATGTACAGTGTATTTAGCAATAGTGTCTTGTCATCTGGTTCTATCTAGTGGGAAACAAAAAAGAATGCAAGGGACTGTATTGTTTTGGGTGTTTCTGTATGTCCCTAACAACATATAGGGAGGTATCTCATTTCTTGAATTTCTGTTTAATATACAGCTGCTTCTAGGAGCATCATCCTCCAGCCACATCTCCCTTCTAGCCACTTTTGTAAGCACGCACACTTGCACACGCACACTTCTTTTTTTAAATTGACTTACAAAGTAGTAATCTCTTCATATATGTTTTGGTTAGCCCCTATGTCTGCCCCCTCATCTCCCCAATCCCTCCACCCCAATTCCTACTTAATCCCCTTCACTCCCAGCTGATCGATGGTGGCTCACAACTTTAATCTCAGCACTCAGGAGGCAGAAGCAGGTTATATGTTGAGGTTCTTAATCCATTTGGAGTTGATTTTTTGCAGACTGAAAAACAAGATCTGGTTTCATTTTGTACATGTGGATACCCAGTTCCGTACCATTCACTGAAGATGGTGTCTTCTCCAGTACGTGCTTTTGCCTTTTTGTAAAGAACCAGGTAGCTGTAGTTGCATAGCCATTTATATGGATCTTCTAGTCTATTTCATTAACCTAAGTACCTATTTTTATACCAGTACTATACTATTTTTATTACTATAGCTCTACCATATTACTTTAAATCAGTTATGATGATGCCTTCATATTGCCCAGTATTCCTTGGGATCTGAGGAGTCTTTTGTGTATCCATATAAATTTAATTTTTTTTCTGTTTCTTTGAAGAAGGTCACTGGAATTTTTATTGGCATTGAGCTTGTTTTTGGTAGGATGGTGTGCTGGCTGGTTTTAAGTCTACTTGATGCCAGCTAGAGTCATTTTAGAAGAGGGACCCTTAATTGAAAAGAATGTTCCCACCACATTGATCTGTAGGCAAGCCTCTCATGCATTTTCTTGATGATTGATATGGGAGGGCCCAGCTCACTGTGCCACTCCTGGACAGGTGGTTCTGTTGGGTGATATAAGAAGCAGGCTGGGGAAGTAGAAAAAGACAAGATCTCCTGAGTAAACTGGAAGCACTGGGACCTTGGGAGAGGGTTGAAGGGGAGGGGAGAGGCAGGGAGGGGAGCAGAGAAAAATGTAGAACTCAATAAAAATCAAAAGAAGAAGGAGGAGGAGAAAGAAGAAGAAGGAAGAGGAGGAGAAGGAGGAGGAGGAGGAGGAGAAAGAAGAAGAAGGAAGAGGAAGAGGAGGAGAAGGAGGAGGAGGAGAAGGAGAAGAAGAAAATAAGAAAAGGAGAAGGAGGAGGAGGAGGACGACGATGACGACGACGACTGAACAAGCCATTGGGAGTAAACCAGAGGCTTCTAGGCCTCTGCATTAGTTCTTACCTCTAGGTACCTGTCCTGTTATTTATTTATTTATTTTTTTAAGAGAAGGTCTCTCTATTTAGTTCTGGCAGTTTTGGAACTCAATATGTAGGCCAGGCTGGCCCCTGACTCATAAAGATCCTCCTGCTTCTGCCACTATAGTGCAGGAATTAAAGGCCTGCACTACCATGATTGGCTCAGGTACCTGCCTTCAGTTCCTGCCCTGACTTCTCTCAGTGATGGACTATGATGTGGCATAAGCTAAAATAAACCCTTTCTTCCCCAACTTTCTTTTGGTCATTGTGTTTTATCACAGCAATAAAACCATAAGATAGACGACCATTTCCACAATATCAATTTTTCTGATATATAGCATAGTAGGGCTTTATGTCTTCTAGTGTCTTCCTCTCACAAGGATTTTAAAATTTTCATTACAGAAGTTACTTCCTTGGTTAGATAAGACTTTTGTTGTTTAGTTGCTTAGTTGATCTTTGAAGCCATTATGAGTGGTATTTCCCTGATTTGTTTCTTACTATGTCTGTTTTTGGTATATAGGAAGGTGTCTTAGGGTTACTATTGCTGTGATGAAACACCATGACCAAAAGCAACTTGGGGAGCAAAGGGTTTATTTGGTTTATACTTGCACATCACTGTCCATCACTGAAGGCAGGCAGGACAGGAACTCAAACAGGCCAGGAACCTGGATGTAGTATTTGATGCAGAGGCCATGGCAGGGGGCACTTGATTCATGCGTTTTGCTCAACCTCCTTTCTTATAGGATCCAGGACTACCAGCTCAGGGGTGTTCCCACACAAAATGGGCTGTGCCCTTCCCCATTAATCACTACTTATGAAAGAAAATGTCCTACAGGATTGTCTGCTTACAGCCTAATCTTTTTCATTTCTCAATTGAGGTTCTCTCCTCAGATGACTAAAGCTTGTGTCCAGTTGACATAAAACTAGCCAGCACAGGAAGGTACTGATTTGTTTGTCTGAGACATGCTCTTGCTATCTCTGTCTAGCCTGGAACTCTCTATGTAAACCAGGCATGTCTTGAATTCACAGAAATTGGCCTGCCTCTGACTCTGGAGTGCTAAAATTTAAAGGTGTGCATCACTATGCCTGGCACCTTCTAATTTTTGTATGCTAAGTTTGTAGCCTGCCACTTCACTGGAAGCATTTGTCAGCCCCAAGAATAAATATTCTGGTAGCGTGTTTTATGTATAGAATCTTAATACTTGCCAACACAGATACTTGGATTTCTTCTCTCTCTCTGTCTCTGTCTCTCTGTCTCTCTGTCTCTCTCTCACACACACACACACACACACACACCTCCTTTTGTTGCACTAGCTAGGATTTCAAGTACTATACTGAAAAGGAATGAAGAGAGTGGATAGCTTGTCTTGTTCCTGATTTTCATAGAAACATTTCAAATTTTTCTCACCATGATGTTGCCTATAGACTTGTCAGTTGCCTTTATTATGTTTCATGCATCTTTAGTCTTCTCATGAAGGGATACTGATTATGTCATAAGCCTTTTTTGCATCTATTTATATGATCTATCCTTGTTTTCATTTTCATTTGATTGTAGAGACTTCAAAAACATTTTCATTGCTTGTGTCCTGGTCCATTTGTTGTAATATCTTTGCTATTTCTTTTACCCTAAGGTCTTGTTTATCTTTGGTGGTGAAGTATATTTCTTGGAGACAGAAAAAAGAGAGATCCTGTTTTATGATCCAAACTTCTCGTCTTATGTCTTCATTGGGACACTGAGTCCCTTGATATAAGAAGTTATTACTGAATTACTGTCCTGTTATTTGTTTGATTTTGTAGTGCTTGGTGTTTTCTTAGTCTTCATTTACTTCACAAATATCTTATCATCTTTATTTTTCTCAGTCATAATTTGGATGTTTATCATCTCTTCCATTTCAAGTACCCCTCCAGTATTCTATTTAGAGTCGACTTTTTGAAAATAGATTGCTTTAAGTTGCTTTTGGCATGCAAAATTTTCATCCATTATGACAATAGTTTGGATGTGTATAGCAGTCTGAGTTTGGTAGTGTGATCTTTCAGAACTTGAAATGTACTCTTCCATACCCTCTGGCCTTACTGTTTCCATAGAAAACTCAGATGTTAGTCTGACAGGCCAACCTTTATATGTGAGTTGGCCTTCTCTTGCCACTTTGAATACAGTTTTCTGAATATTTAGTTTTAATTATAATATAACATAGGAATTTATTTTCTGGTCCAGTCTAGTTGGTGTTTTGTCCACCTCCTTTAATGGACATCTCTTTCCTTAGATTTGGGGAGTTTTAAGACTCCTACTGAAAATATTTTCTAAACCTTTAATATGGAATTCCCTTTCGAACACCTGATATTTGATAAAGAAGCAAAAAATATCAAAGGGAAAAAAGAAAGCATATTCAACAAGTGGTGCTGGCATAACTGGATATAAACATGTAGACAAATGAAAGTAGACCCCTATCTATCACCATGTACAAAACTCAAGTCCAAATGGATCAAAGACCTCAACATAAAGCCAGCCACACTGAACCTTATAGAAGAGAAAGTGGGAAGTACGCTTGAACGCATTGGCACAGAGAACCACTTCCTAAATAGAACCCCAGCAGCACAGACACTGAGAGAAACAATTAATAAATGGGACCTCCTGAAACTGAAAAGCTTCTGTAAAGCAAAGGACACGGTCAACAAGATAAAACGCCAGCCTACAGAATGGGAAAAGATCTTCACTAATCCCACATCAGACAGAGGTCTGATCTCCAAAATATACAAGGAACTC